>JASCQY010000118.1:16955094-16984364 GCA_030264315.1 Sardinella tawilis
GTGTGTGTGTGTGTGTGTGTGTGTGTGTGTGTGTGTGTGTGTGTGTGTGTGTGTGTGTGTGTATGTGTGTGTGTATGCGCATGTGTGTATGTGTGAGTGTGCGCGCGCATACACGCATGCTTGTCTGCGCCTGTGTTTGTGTTTGTGTCTAAATGCAAATGTGTTTGTGTGTGTCTGTGTCTGTGTCTCTATGTGTGTTTGTGTCTGCAAATGTGTGTGTGTGTGTGTGTGTGTGTGTGTGTGTGTGTGTGCATAAGAGAGAGAGAGAGAGTGAGTGAGAGAGCTCTGTCTCCCTCTTGACAAGGGCAACCACCTTGTTTGTCAGCTTTTGAGAAATGGTGATCAATTTGTGGAAGACAGCATGTCGGTATATTCCTCTTTGAAGTTAACCTGGGGCCATTCAGTAAACAACTTGTGACCTGAACAAACGAGCACCGATAAGGAGAGGGCATGTCTTTGGTTCACTTGCATTTTTGTCAGAAGACCATGATGGGCCTGTGTTTGTGAGTCTTCTGGATTCGGAACACTGAACAACTAGTGCTACCTGTAAAAAGCTTTTAAAGGATGAACTATAAAATTCAAATTGGAAGCCACATAACATCCATTTTCCAGGAATCTTTACCTGACTTACAATGCAGACCAGTTTAGCAGCATGATATATGAACAGAATGACCCTTTCCTGACCTTTCCTAATGGCAGTCTGCCTTAGTTAAACGAGCAAAGTCAAAATCTTATTTATCTGTCAAAACCAACCAAATGTTGTAGATTATACGATCTCCAAATATATGGCACCAAAAGAAACACGTGTATGTTCAAAGCAATAATGTCCAATATTTAATTCAATTTAATACTGAGTAACTGATATAATAACATTCAAACATCACACCGATTTTACAAAACATTACCGATCAAGGAAAGAACTTCAAACCATTAGTATATGCAACTTAACACAAATTGTCCCATTCCTGCTGGTCAAGCAAAAACGAATTGCATGCCTTTCCCCCTCCGGAGTCTTTTGTAATGGTAATGCTAGACCTATAATCTGCTGGGGCTGTGCATACTTCCCAGAAGTAGAAGTCCTGCACCCATGTTTGCTTGCAGTCTGTATCCTGGTCTGACACTTCTGGGTCCACCATTGACTTCCTTTTGATGTACTCTTCAATTACGCCATGGAGCAATCATCTCTCCAGTCCAAAGATGGTGATTGAGCTTAAAAGCATCCAGCCTAATAATTTTGAATGCACACTTAGCCATTTGAAACTGCTCACATGGAAAATTTTTTGAAAGGAGCAAATGGTTTGGAGGTCCTCTACTTTTTTCCTTTATCAGAATAGTTTAGTGTAGGCCTATAGTTGAAAGAAACCAAAGCAACTTAACTCACGTGAGAACAATTCATTTCACCATTGAAAGGTTGAGTGCACAGTAAGAAAAAATCACAAAATTATTCAGGCATTTGACAGATTTAAGAAAGACAAAAGAAAAAAGAAATGCATGTGAGATTTAAGACTTCCTACGCAGACCCCTTGGGTCTGACGCCTATTTGTCCGTCAATTTCGCCAATCTGACTCCAAATACTATTCATTCAAGAGTTGCTGTCATGTGCAAATTCCCAGGCCCAATTTCACTGCATGACGACAAACTCAAAGAGCGGAGGCCCTTTTATCAGTCCTGTGCAATACAGTACCACCCACACATCAACCATTCATGCTCCTAATGGTCCTGAAGAACACTGACCACTTAATCCACCGCCACCCCAGCAGGGATGCTCTCACCCCAGTGCATCGAGCGATCCGATTTGCTGTAATTCTGGTCTTTACCGGTTTACACTCCATCACCCTCGGGAATGATTGTGATTGTGGTATTTCCACAGTCTAAGGCTAAGAACCTGAATTCATTAATTGACTCAGCCATCAGACTCCTAACAAGCACAAACAAACGGAACGATTCTTAATAGAACCACACAAGATGTTGTTGTTTTAGGTTTTTTTTGTTTTTTTTTTCGTGCAAAGACGCACTGGTCAGCTCTATGGCCCCTGAGGGAAGCATTGTGTTTGCTCTTACCAGCGATGTCAAAGGGAGGTTTTTTAGAAAAGTACCACACAGTGAGAAAGCTATTCAACACCAATGGCTGGGCAACAACTGTGCCTAATCAGTCTTCAGAGAGTTGTGAACAAACTGGCAAGGAACCATCCCCTGGTCTCCCAGAGAATGTCTGCCATTGTGAGGGGTGAGCTAATGTATGACAGTCGAGTAAACGGCGGTTTGTCTGGATCACTCTCCTCATTAGGTGAGATTAGTGCACCGGCCAGTGAGGAAAGTGCAGCTGATCTGACTTACTCCACTCCACTTTGCTATTTTTAACTGTTAACTCTTGCATTGGTGATTCTTCATTGTGCTCCCAGTTTATGGCAGTTGCTTCAAATTGTCAGCTTTTCTGGGCTCCGGGAAGCTCCGACTTCTGTAAGCCAACTTATCATGTTTACCCAAATCACTCTGGGTTTGCTAATTCCCAAAGCACACTCTACAAAGCCTTCAATCCCTTTACATGCCCCTACTGGTTCTCAAGAGAAAGTTAGGCATCAACAAAGCTAGAAAGGGGTGTATTGTTAGCCAAGGAAAAATCCCTACCTTCCACTTTTTGTCTTCAGTCTGTTTTGGGTTCATCATATTGTATTATGGAGACTTAAAAAAAAAAAACGGTTTGATGTGCTTTGATGGTCTGCACAGAACCTGCCAGGGGCCTCAAATGCAACCTGTCCAATTCTCCCAGGGATAGTTATTCAACTGGGCCACAAAAGTGCCCAGGTTCCTTTCAGAGTGGCACAATTGATATGACAACGAGAAGCTGTACAAGAGATTGCAACTAGGATAAAGTCAACATTGTTGACATTCAACTCTGTTGAAGCCCCAAGAATAAAGCAAGTATACAGTATTTGCTTTATGCTGGTATAAGTTTTTTTTTTTTTTTTTTTTTTTTTTTACATAGGATGATTGTTGTGTTTCCCCTTTGCTTAGATCTGATCTACGGAGATGCTTGCATTCACAAGCATTCTGTGTGGCTTTGAAGAAACATAGGGAGCATCCTCCATTTTATTTATACATTTACAAACACTGTGTGCATACTTGCGTGACATTTCCTTTCCACAAATGTTGTGGCCTTTATCACGGTCTAGAGACTTTCTTAGTGGTCAAATGTTTGCAGTCTACAATGAAATTAAATGACTGAGACAGCCTTAGCATGAAGACTACTTTCTCGCAGCATGTTTCTTTTTGATCTTGTCACCCAAACTAACAACCTGAACTTATTGAATGGCTTGAAAAAAATCAGTGATTTCACACTCCTCTCCAGAGAGGCACTCAAGGTTTCCAGACTGCACTCTGAACTCAGCCACTGACCCATGCACACACTCATATATTTGTGATAGACCGCAAAGAGGAACCATTGCCAAATATATCTACAGATGATCTATTTATTGTGCTGTATATTTGACAGCTTAAAAGGTAAGTCCTGTCTAATGATGGGAAGATAACATAAACTGCAGTGAGGCAAGGCGTCTTTGTTTATAAGTCAATGAGTGCTGCATGTGAGGCAGCGTTCTGCAGCGCCAAGTGGGCTGGATTACAAGGACTCTCTTGGAACTGCTGATGCTGCACATGCATCAACCGTACTTGTGTATACCTCAGGCAGGCATTTCAAAGAGTTTGAACTTCCACAAATCAGCATTATATCTCACAGAATTTACCGTGCTATGCAAACCATTCCGGATCAGCTCTCCAAACGAGCCATACTTCTTCATAAAAAGGCTTCCCTGAGTCAAAGCCAGCCACTTTATGTTTGTGCTTGCTCTCTGTGCTGGATGTAGTTGGCGAGGGACCAAAAATAGCCCCCAGTCAGCATCAGACCTAAGCACAGTGAGCAAAAACAGACAGCAACATATGTGTTCAAATTTACTGACTGTGATTATTTGCATTGCGTGTGTGTGTGTGTGTGTGTGTGTGTGTGTTTTACTAGGCAAAGAAAAACCCACCCTGACTCACTTGCTGCATTTTGGTAAATTCTTGTGTTATTCTAGGAAGGCGATGCAGTCCTGCTCTGGGCCTCCCTCCCTCCCTCCCTCAGGGAACCTCTGGAAATCGGGATTACTATTGACAACTGCTGGATTACAGAGACCCTGCTGGGGTGTCAAAGGGGCACGCTGGCCCCTCTTTCACCTCCGGCCTCCATAGAGAAAGGCATCACTCGCAGGGGTTGTGCACCATCAATGATTTGCTTAAGAAGATCAGAAGACTCTTTGAATGATCAGGGGTCGCTATTGGCCTGCACCCCTCCATTACCACCACCACCACCCAGATTTCCCATGGATTACGCCTGCATCCATATCCTGTCACGTCCGCACTGGAGAGTGTTCCACAAAGGAAGCCCAGAGAGAGCAGTCCCTCTCTTTACCATGGTCGCTCCACACAAAACTCTCCTCCTCCCACAATGCACTTGGTTCGAGGGCTTGTTGGTTGGGAGTTGATATTGAGAGGACAAAAGGAGGCCCTCTTGCCTTTGCCAAATGCCCTGCCTGTATTAACAGGAGTTGCCCCACTAATGCTGGCCTATTCAATAGACATTTATGCTCAACCCACTCCAAATTCATATGAGCTTCCCCTCTGTGTTTGGGGCTGACCGAATAGGAGCATCTGGTAGGGGCAGTTTGTTTGATTTGGTTGACATGCAAAAGGAATGATTTCCTCATGGCTCTGATGGATTGTTCAAAAGGAAAAGGAAAAGAATGGCTACAAAGCGGCATATTCATTTACCTGAGTCTCATTAGTCACGGTTCCTGTATGCATGGTCCTGTAATCACTGTGTCAGCGCTCGGGAGGAGACTTTGACAATGGCTGCCACTCATAGCCCTGACGGCCCGACAAGCTTAAGTCTCAGGCCCCAGCAGAGTGCACTGGTGGGTGGGGGAAGTGGGAGAAGTCGAAGAGGAAGGGCAAGCACGAGTCAACAAACAGATGGTGCACATGCACATACTCTCCGGCCGGCTCTAGGGCCTGTACTCCCATTAGAGCGGTGTGAGGAACTGGACAAGCCTGCCTTGGGGACATGCAGCTTTTTAGCCATTCATCCAATAGCTTACTGCTATACAGTGGAGTTGGTTGGGGGCGGTGGTGGTGGTGGTAGTGGTGGGGAGGCAATGTGGTAAGCAATGTATTGGGCTCTGCCAACACATTCCAACATGCCGTTTTCCCCTAGGATGAAAATCAAGCCATTTAAAACCCTTTTTTTTAAAGGCACACATTCATTAATCATGTCTGGATGAGACGTCTGAGGGACGTGTTAGTGCTACTGGGATAATTCCCCTGTCTGCGTCGCGTCTGGCAGGGCCGTTTGTGTTTATGTGTGTGGTGGCATGAAGTTTGATGTGTGATTACATTTTGAGGTCTGAGCTGAGTTGCAGCACTGAGGTGGGCTGGGGATTTGCTCTTGCTGTGCACTGTCAGCACTTTCCCATGCAAGCAAGCGGTGCCCGGCCCGTGGAGGGTCGGACACAGACCTCCCCTCAGTGCCAGCCTTCCAGGGTCCCTCTGCTCTCAGGCCAGGGGTCGTGTCCTCGCCTCTCAACTGAAAACCACAAGCGGTGACTCAGTGGGAATGACTTCAGGATATTCTATAAGGTCACAAAGGGCCTGTCTCATACCCTGTTGGTGGAGTGATAAGCTCTGGATGATACTGACAGCTACATCCTGACACCGGGTCAGTGCGTAGACCTTTTCCAAATCAATGTCTTATTAGCGGTTTTGCTTATCAAAAATATCATGGAACCTGGTGGCATAAAGGCCTCATTGTGAAAATGTCAGACATTGTGTAGGAAATTTCGTCAAAGTTCTGCCTTCCCCAGTATTGCTGTATATCAGCACACCTTACTACTTGTTATCTAGCTTACTATGTATCACAAATACTGTAGGCCTATAGCTTTTTGAAAAGTCTAAAATTTCTGTCACAAATTCTGTCTGGTCTGAGAGTATGTTTTACAAGTGACTACTGCCCTCTATGTATTGTCATGGAAACTGCAGTGACCCCCACAAAAATGCTAATTTGTGCAAGATCCATAATAAATAGTTTACAATGTATGTTAAAAGGGGATTTATTATCACAATAAACTTTCATAATGATGCCAAACACATGGATGGGGGCCGATGTATACACAAAAACAAACCCAGTTTTGTTTGTTAGTGAAAATGGAAATCAAGGGCTTCCAAAGAAATGCCTAGTTTATCTCTGTGGTGCTGTAACATGTAATCTCTGTTTAGTGTATCGACAGAGGTGGCCTGTAACTTTGTTTTAGATTATTATTATTATTTGCAAATACAAGTTATTTGGAATAATAGCAATGCAAAGGAAAACAGTAGATGAATTCCATAAAGATCTGGAATGTTAAGATAAAACATTTGGCAAGAGTAAACAGTCACCCCATACCTCTGCTATGCATTTTTTTTTCCACACACAAATGTGAGAGAAATTACTCCCGAGACTGGACACAGTGTTCAAACAGTTTATATACAAAGTTGTTTTGTGGTCGCTACATGACGGAGGCTTTCGGGGATTCCCAAGGCATACCCTCTCATTCACATCAAATGCTCCCAGCCTTGTGCCAGTGGCGAAGCTTTTTGGTGAAATCATTGTCCTTCACTGTATGTTTGTTCAATCACAAACATTCAACAAATGATCTGTGGCCATTTATACGACATGACTGCATGACATGGGCTCTACATGTTTACCTGAACAGGATGGATAGAATGAATAGAACAGAATAGAGATGCAAATGTGAATTGTGTGAAATGTGTATTCACATCTGTTTCCCAGGCCATCAAACGTAATGTGCTGCAATAGAAAACATGACACCAAATTATGCATTTTCGAGGACAATTAGAGTATGTGAGGTAAAGACGGAAGGAAAGAATAAGAGAGACAGAGAGTTTGTGAGTGATGGAGGTAAAAAAAAACAGACTCCCCACAGTGAGACCCTCTTTCCCATCAAACCCAGAGGAAGTAATTGGTCTGCAAGAGTCTGTGCTGCTCCGTAGCCTCCTCTTCGCCTCCTGCCTTCTCATGACTCACCCCTATTCTATGGGCTTGTTTGAATTCAAACAGACTTTCAGCTGGTCCCGCTGAACAATTGCTGTCAAAGGGAGAGACTTTAGAAGCCATAGCAACATGAACTGTTGCCACATCGGCCAGGCCCTTGTGTGCCGCTGGGCCAGTGAGCCCCTTCAGAAACTATAGGTATATATAGGCCTATCCATGTACCATCGTTGTCAAGCCACTGAAGCGTGAAGGAGTACTTCCTTCATACAAGTGTTCTGTGAGCATGGTACGTGCCCAGAGGCGACTGAAGCAGAAAGAAGGCCTCATATCACAAGGCCGGCATACGTGACAAACGTGTGTTCTTGTGTTGGTAGCCTAGCAACCCCTGCCGGGGCTCCAGTGCAACCCTCTGCCTACACATCCGGCCCGTTTTCCAACAGTGACTCGGCCCATACAGTCACATGACTTGTTTTGACTATTTCCTGTGCAGACCACTTGATTTCTTTTGCCCTGCTCTTGTGATTTAACCAGTTCTGGCACCTCTCTCCACGGCTCTTGTTCCACACCGGCAGGGGGTTTCCTCCCAACCCCTCGCACTCTTCCTCTCCTCTTTTACTCTCTGTCTGTCTCTGTTTCCGTTTCTCTCAGTCCGTCTCCCTGCATCTTTCTCTCGGACCTTTAGGTCTGGCCGTCTGCGCCGCGCTCTCTGTGGGTCCTCCTGACTTTCTTTGTGCGGGCTTGTTTTCTTTTTCCCCCTTTTTCCCTTTTTTCCACACACACACACACACACACACACACACACACACACACACACACACACACACACTGTGCCTTCTGTTCATCTGTCCTCCATCCCACACCACCTATCCTATTCACCCTTAAACCTTATAGGAGGAAAGTCTGGTCTCATTCTCTCTCTCTTTTTTCCACTTCTTCCACTTCACTTTCTCAAGTCTGGGGAGTTCTTCAGACAGTTTGGAAAGACGTGGTGACGTGACACAGTCCCTGAGCTTAGAGAAACGTGCCGGAACATCAAAGGCCCGTCTGCAGGTGTTAACACTGCCCGACAAAGGAAGCGCTAATCAAGGGGCTGTCCATCAGCTGCGTGGTCCTGTCAAAAAAGAAACGCCTTTGAAAGAACCAGGCCCCGGCATTGCAATGCTTTGCAAACATGAAATACTGAGTTGCAAAGAAATCTTTTTCTTCCTGTTTGCCTCTCTGTCATTTCATTTCATGGATTTAATTTCAATCTCTGAATTCCAGCTAAAATGAAATTGCAGTGAAATAAACAAAGAACAGAACCAACTAAGCATTGAGCTTGGGTGAGAAGTTCTCTCTCGAGTGCTTTTGGGAGGCACTTTTGTTTGTTTCTCCTCCATCACTCATGGTTCTAATTAACCATGTTTTACATAAAGTAAACATGATTTCTTTCCATTCTGTTTACAAATTTGAGGTCATGGCATTTGATTGCATAATGACCATCATTCTTAGCCATTCCATTGCAAAAATGATCTGAATGTGTCTGGAGAGCATGCTGGTCCTTCCCAGACAGGACCTGGGGGCAGACCTCACATGAGTCTGAATGATGCCACGCAGAAGTTGACTGGGAAACCCCTCGACGGACCTACAAATCACACGGAGTGACTCTGTTGTGTGGCAATATGTTTTCAATCGCTCAATGCAGGCAGACTGAGGTCATGCTCTTGTGTGGCCTGAACTTGAGCGAGTGTCGGCAGAGTTCAGGGAGCCGGTCGCTGGCACCAGGACTCAAGGAGCCAGGACACGGCATGATTGCTTCCATCCATACAGGGGTGGTCAACACACAATACTCACTGCTTTTCTCTGGCTGGCCCAGGTCAGCATGTGGAACCAATCTGTCTTCCCAGACCGCCACTCCCTTCCCCTCGACCTAAGGAAAACAGAATTGGGCTGGCCCTAAACACAGCAGGTACTCCTGATAAAGACAGAGAATGATTAATTAGTTTCGCTCATTTCCAAGCAAGTACTTCATCTAGGCCTGTCAAGAAATCTGGTTTCTAGAGACCTGCTTTTGTCATTAGCAGTGATGATTAATACAGACCATATTTTGAAGCTCTTAGAGAATGTTTTTCATCTCAATAAAGGAGCATATTGTAGAGAAAACATTTTTGCTAAATGAGAAACAAATAGAATAAATATAAACAAGTCCATTAAATTAAAGGTGCAGTCTTTGATTCTGTTGAAAGATCATTGATAGAATAACTAGTCATCGTCCATAAACTTACAGTAGGCTATTGATCAGAGTCAATCCCATTTCCAGTTCCAAACATGTGCACTACCAGCACAATCTTTGTAGGTCACAGAATGTGTAGATACAGTAGTTATGAGACTGATGAGAATTTAGTTGGATCTGACATAAAAAATATAAAGTAGCCTACTTGAGATAGAAGATAAATGAGTATCCTTTCACAGCCTATCAATATTCATGCTGAACCACAAGGGGTCCTTCCTCACTGACTTTCTAGTCTACAGCATACTGTAGATGTTCCTGCAGTGAGACCCCTCTCCTCTTCAGCCACTAGGCCTAAATAATGCACTTGCACTTGCACATTATTCTGACTGGACTGAGGTGAATAGGCTAACGACCTTTCCCATGGGTCTAAAAATCCTCTTATAATTTTCATTTTGGACAAATTTAGCCTACCTATGCATGTTGAGTTGAATTACAGACACGTGCGCCCCCGTAAGTCAATGAAGAGTACTGCAGGAAAAAGAGAAATGTTACTTCCTTACTTCCTCATTTACTCGAAAAGCCCCAAACTACAGATAACGTGAAAGGGTTAATGTTACAAGGAAGTTGCTTCATAACGGAAACTCCAAATGTGAGTTTACTGATGTAATTTGTCATTTAACAAAAATACAGAAAAAGTTATTTCACAGTGACGGCTGAAGGCTATCGGACAAACATGTTCGTTCAGTAGGCTAACTTAGCCTAAAACAGTTTCGTAACATTGGCTATCATAGTTTCTCAAGTAAAATTCGTAGGGAAGATTTGAGTCCACTGACAAAATGAGCAACTGTGATATTACTTCGTCAACGTTTCTGCGGAATCTCCATCACAGCACACATCAGAAACTGGCAGACTTTTTGGACCCCGTTGACACATGGAAGACAGTCTTCGTCGACATAGTTAACAAATCTACGGGCAAGCCCAGGTACACACAGCTGCACTTCAGGTAAGACTTTTATTTGGTAGCCTACTTATTCTGTCCACTACTAGAGAACGTTTAATATTTTAACGGGCTCTGCCACTACGTTGCAACTATTGCCATGACAGCTTTTTTTTTTTTTTGCCTCGACAGGAGATTTGATGGATTGGTGGCCAGAGGGAGGAGCCCAACATTAGAGCTACTCTACGACTGGGGCACTACCAACGCGACTGTAGGCGACTTGGTTGACATACTAGTGAAGCACAGGTTATTCGCTCCAGCCGCTGTCCTTCTTCCTGGTAAGTGGTCTTGTGTGGCATCATGAAGAAGCAGACCTTGGTATAATATATTCCTTCAGTTCGTCTTTTACTGCATTCTTTACTTTCTTTTTTTTTCTATAGATGTGGTTAGTAGGCCTAGACCAGCTGAAGCAGAGACATTAATTGTGTGCCAGGAAACATTGGTTCTGAAAAATGAGCCTACAGAGGAAACAGAGGATGAACTAGGTAACAGATGATGTGACATAACATGACATTTATTTGTTTTGGTTTGTTTGGGAAACATAACTGTTAGATCAATCGTTACACTGTGAATCATTTTGTTTCTACATAGCCTATTTTGAAACAGTTGAATTGAATACCTTAAGACTGAGCAGAGATAATGTAGGTTGTTCTCTCAATGATGTGTCAGTAGTAAGAGAATGTTTCTCTCCCTCAGGTTTCTCTCAGTTCTCCTACCATGAGCTCATGAAAGTCACAGGGAACTGGGATGACCGCCCAATATCGATGGGAGGGAAGAAACTAGGGGAGGGGGGATTCGGTATAGTCTACAAAGGTCGCTTAAACAACACGCATGTGGCTGTGAAGAAACTCAACACGGTGAGTATTAGGTTTCTAGAGGATCCCTTGAGCAATTATTGCCAACTTTGTGGAAAGATGATGGTGATTACTGCATGTCCTCCTTATGGTGCGCCTTTTTCATTTAGTTGGATGATATCTCTCAGGAGGAGCTGCAGATCCAGTTTAATCAGGAGATTCAAACTTTAATGGTGTAAGGAAACTAGATTATTCTTATGTTGAAACAGACGCCAGCTTTGTGCGATGTATTGTGCAGGTTCTGCCATTGAAATAGCTTCTCAGTTTCTTCAGCTCTAAAACTGAAGCAAAGCTTAATTGTATGTTTGTAATTCCATAGGTTGAAGCATAAGAATCTGGTAAGCATGGTTGGATTTTCATGTGACTCTGAACATCCTTGTTTGGTGTATGCCTACATGCCCAATGGGTCGTTGCTGGATCGGTTGGCCTGCTTGGTAAGCAACCTCTGTAAACTGAATATTTCTTAAGGAAACCAGGTGCCATAATGTTGTACTATATAGACATATAATTTGACTCTTGGATAACTTTGTTTGTTTATTTGTTTATTTATTTTAAAGGATAATACCCCACCTCTTTCTTGGCATAGAAGATGTATAATTACTGTGGGAACAGCAAAGGGCCTGGAATATTTGCACAGTAATCATCATGTACACAGAGATGTCAAAAGGTATTTTTTTTTTATTTATACATTATTTAATTGCTTTCATCTTGTTTAGATAGCATATCAGCACTAATACAGCAATTTTCATTACATTAATAAACTTAATATGGCCTGTTAATATGACAGTTATTGCAGGGTAATAAATTATATAAATCTTAAGCATTATTGTACAGCATATGTCATTTAAAGTTTCACGTTTCAGATGTCCATGAGGTAGTTAACATTATGTAAAACAATTCATTTGATGACTTTGGTGCAGTAATATGTGAAATCATGTCAGTCAAACAATAGCTTATTTATTTCTCAAACTAAATCAACTATGTTCCTAAATGTATATCGGCCTCTTCTTGAGAGGAGGCTCATTGTCCTGGCTGTCGCTGTCATCAGCCTTTCTTTTGTTGGCAGCTGGACGCAGCATGCTGAAGGCTGCTTTCTCCTTCTCCTTCACCTTCTCTTTCTTCTCCATGATTTTTATGATGACAGAGAGATAGACGGTGCCATCCATGTGGTAGCCCGAAACCCTCCATAGTCCAGGGATCTCTTCTCCTCCAGCATTTTTCACCTGGGTCAAAATTTCATAGATATTTTGTCCATCGGCTAAAGTCTGACTGCTGTACTCAGTAGTGAGGTCCATTTCTTCATTCGCATCCTCTGGTTCTTCCGGGTGCCAGGGCATCTGGAGAGGGACCGGAGGAATTGGTTGAGGCTTCGGTGGCTGAGCAGGTCTCATTGGTCCGTAGGCTGTAGGCTGTCTAGGTGGCCTGTATACCCGACACTTTGAGCCGGTAAAAACCTTCCAGACCGCTCGGACCGGATCCATGTCAGGTGGAGGTGTGTAGGGTCTCTGAAGGACTTTCACGGTTGAGCTGCTGTCAAGAGGGGTATAGGAACTGTCATAAAAATGGGTATCAGAGACCATCTGAGACAGTGCTGGAATCCTTGTTGCTATTAATCTGATTTTCTCTTCAGTCAGAGGTTCATATGGCCTGATATTTGTGACCAGAGCTGTGATCCTCTGTTTCATCCCAGCTGTTGAACTGGGCCCTGAAGGGAACATACATTGAAATCAGTTCAGACAATCTTAACTATGCTAACTATACATATTAGCATACAAATTAGCCTGCTGTGAATGAATGTACCTTCTGTATGAAGGACTTTATTTTAAAAATATAAAAAAGGTATTAACCATACCTGGATGATCGGGGTTTGTCGGTGTGAGAAAATTCAGTTTTAGCAGGTAGCGATTGGCATATTGAGCATAGTCCATGGTTGTAGAAGTTATAGGGTTTAGAGCAAGAAGAAATGCTTGTAATGTCTTGAGTGAATCAAGATTTGTGTGTCAAGTTTTAGGATTCTTTAATGAACATTCTTTAATAAACATTCTACATTCTACACATCACCATGGCAATGAGGCACAAGTCATTAGAACCCTGATTTCAAAAGAATTCTAATCAACTAACCAGTAAAATGCAGAACTTTTCATAGCAATTCAAGACACACAATACTATTTTTTTTGTTTATTTATGAAACAGTAGTCTAAAAAAACACCTTGTCACTTCTTAGGTAGGCCACAGGGAAATCCAAGCTCATTTCATTCATTTATTGTAGTTTTCTCTTGTGAACTTAAACCTGGAACGCACCTACTATTTTGTTTGTTTGTTTATTTGTTTGTTATATATTTCTTTTTTTTTTTTTTGACAGTGCAAATATATTGCTGGATGAAAAATTAGTGCCAAAGATTTCTGACTTTGGGCTGACACGAGCCTCAGCAAAGCATACATTCTCCACAGTGATGACTGAGAAGGTGGTGGGGACACCAGCCTATATGGCACCAGAGGCACTGAGGGGGGAGATCACCCCCAAGTCTGACATCTACAGCTTTGGAGTGGTATTCCTTTCTTGTTGCTCTTTTTGACAGTGGATAAACAAATCTGTACAGTATGCCCCATAGCGTGATGTTTCTGTCTGCAGAGAAGTGGCCCTAGATTTTGAAACCTGGATGTTTATAGTATATAGAGTCTTTTTTTTTAATTTATGAACTTACCTATTGCACTAACTTACAACTATCTACTGGCTTTTTATTTATTTATTTATTTATTGGTAAAGGTGTTGCTGGAAATAATATCTGGACTCCCACCGGTTGATGAAGAACGAAAACCTAAATTTCTCGTAAGTTTCCAATTTCAAACAATGACACCTGTCCTTAGCAGCAGAGTCCCTACGCAACTTAACAGAAATCAGAAACGAACGAATTAAGATGAAGCCATATATGCAATTCTCATTTTAATAACCCATAGGTTCTGCAGCGAATACCTTGAAGGGTTTTCCACCAGCTGAGCGGCATCCTTTATTTTCTCTGATGTTGCCCTTTTCACAGATGGAGATGAAGGATGAGATTGAAGACGAAGAGATGGAACTGGGGGATCTTGTTGATAAGAAAATGGATAGTGTTGATTTCTCTGCTGTGGAAAAGGTCTTTGGCCTGTCTTGCCGCTGTTTGCACGACAAGAAAGTCAAGCGACCAAGCATGGAAGAGGTAATGGAATTACTATACAAAACCACAACCCCCTGAACAACTTCTGCAATGCATGTTCCCGATTATGTATAAATTAAGAGTTTGTGTTAGAAGACTTTGTTAGAAGTATGCGGAATGTATGCAGGATGCTGCCTATCCTTTCTTACTGTACTTCCTGCACATCCCTGGACTATAGTGTCCTAGTGAGTCATCGTGATGGGCACACTACTGTTGCACTGCTCTCCTCAGACCCACTCCCATACCATGTTTATTCAACAATCTTCCAATCGGAGAATGTTTGGGAGCCTTCAGAGTCTCAGTGTGCTGTGCTGTGCTGCGCTGCGCTGTGTGCCCTTGAGCTGGCCAGCAGAGCAGAAGTGATTCCGCTGCTCCAGCTGTATTTTGCCCCAGAGCAAGGCAAGGCAACCTGAGATGGATCAGTGCATCCAACTGGATGCCCAGACTACTTGTCAGATGCATTTTCTTCCTACTCTGGGGCAGAATATTTAGTTAGTTTTGGTCAGCATATTGCTATACATCAGAGATCATAATGGCATAAGCATTGGGTTTATGTTACGTTTAGATGGGGTCCAGGGTGTTTTGTTGATTGGCATGTGTAAGTCACTGTTTGTTCTTCTACCTATTTTTTGCAGGTGTTGAGAGAGCTAAAGGAAGATCTTATTGTCGACTGAAAAGCCTGCAAAAAATTTAAGTACATATCATGAAGTGGTGCTGGGAAGCACCTTCATTTTGTAAATAATGATAATAAAAAAGAAATGTTTTTTAAATTATACTGAAGTGATTTTGATACTGAAATGTTTTTTTTAAATGATACTGATACAGAAGACTGCTGTAATCTGTAAATGAGATTTAAATATTTTATTTCTTTTAAAAAATACAACTGTTAAACAGAGAATGGCATACTTAATACATCACCTAAGACATTTCCATCATTTCATGTAAGTGAGACATTCACTAGGACATCAGGAGCGCCATAGTGGTCTAACATATCAGTAGGGGCGTGTGCTTCAGACAAGCCAAATTCTAGCTAGTGACCTCTTGCTACAGTGTGCATGCTTTGCACCCAGGCTAGTTGAAAGCTTGTGACAGCTACTGTAACAAAGTTAATTGATCATCAATGATGTGAAATGGGAGCATTCACTAAAACAAATGATACATGCAGCGACCAATGACGGAGAGATTCCACACAGACGCAACTTTTCCCCCCCACAAGAATACCATTTCTGTACAATACTTGCATAGAAAAATAAGTTTCTTGGCAGATGGGTCCATGTGTAAACCACAGTTATATCAAAACATGACACCTGTTCTTGTGTGTTATAAAAAAAAGAAAGGCTATGCATGGAAATACTATGCATGACATCGCACATTCCCTGTTTAATTTTGTGTTTATGGTGCTGCTGGTTGCAGTTAAGACATTTGTAGATAACTGAGGCCTTAGGTAGCATTTAAGGAATATAAAAAGACATTAAAATGACTTGGAATGAAATATGCTGGGCATGGGGCGCTAGGAAGATCACTCACATTGGTGCACAATCACATACTGTATTTCTTTTTGTTCTAAGATCCATGATTTACTTAAAGTTACGTAACAGCGCAGAACCTCTTATTGACCACGTCCCAGCTTTTTAATAATTCAAGGAATGCTTATTTGGCTCACACTCTTCTCTCAATCTGGATATGCTACAAGTGTGTGTGTGTGTGTGTTTACAAATGGAAGGGGTTCTCTTCCTGTGCGTGCATAGTTCAGCATTGAGGGTGGGTCTGTGGTGGGTTTAAAAAAAAACAAAACAAAAAACATCATGGAGGTTTATGTTGAATGGGCCTTGTCTCCATCATCTGGAATGTTCCACTGTGGAGTTAGGAAGAGGGGGTGAGAGTGGGAGTGTGCAAGTGTCCATCTGTCTAATCGTCGCCGTCATCCTCTCCTGGCGGCCTGGTGATTCGGCGCCCCCCCCTCTTGCCTGCGGGACCCTTGGGCTTGGCAAACGCTTGCTTGTGGGCATGCTGCTTGGGGTGAACCTCGTCGTACAGGAAGTCTGCAGTCAATTCATCTCCATTGTCGATCTCCATCTGCAAAGAGCATCAGGGGTGAGTAAATTCACCTGTAATCTACAGCGAGAGGACTGACTTAGATGGCACGTTTGGACCGGAGTGTGTATTGTAAATACTGAAATTGACCTAATTACCCAGACTGAATCATTGTAATAGGCCAACAAAGGAAATCCAAGCAGTTGCGCAAGTTTTTTTGTGGCACAAATCAGTTGCCATAATCTGAAAAGCCCTCAGCAGGCTAATACTAATTCCAAGATAATGTTGATTAAGAACAAATACCCTGGCATCTCTATTCCAGCAACTGCAGAGACCCACTGCATTGTTGCTCTGTGAACACATCCTGAACAAACATATACTTCAATACTTCTGTTGTCCCTCTTCCCTGCCAATAAAATGATTTGTTTCCCCCTTGAGTTGTTTCTCTATTTTGGTTCACAAAACTAGCACAGCTAATGGCATAGGTCATGATATACGAATGCATAATTAAATAAGCTAGACTTGTTCAATATATTGATATCTCGTTGAAGGTGTAGTGATAATTAAGCCACGAGTCAAATTTAGTACGTAGATCAAGTGTTATCAGACCATCTATTTGCACAGCTCAGAAATAGATGGAACTTTGCTAATGACTTACATCATCCTCTTTCCTCTAGCAGTCCAAACAAATGCTCAAACCGTTCTCAAATCATTCAGAGTAGGCACATCTCTGTATTGACATCTTAAAAAGCTCTGCCTTCACCACTGCATTCCCAAAAGCATGTTTTTAAATCACTCGAATGTGTGACTGCTCTCGGCCTTCGTGCTCTCTGTCAAATGTCCGTGAAAACGCTCACCTTCTTTTCAATCTCCATCTGAAGGCGGCTTTCCACCATCTCCACCAAGGGGTTTTTGCAGCTGGAGTAGAGCATTCTTTCTTTGATACTACAGTTGTAGCCAGGCATGGAGTAGATGAAGACTGAAAGATCAAAAGAAAGAAAGAAGCTGGGGTCATGACGTAAATTCTCATATCCCCAAAGCCCACACACATGAATGTGCAGTCAGTGGATGTGGATCGCCCTTAAATACGGCTCAGACGCATTCTGCTCGGGCTTAAGTGAAACCAAATCCCTCACCTATAGATTCCAAGTAGTCGCCCTCATGCGAATGCTTGTACAGGAAGAAGTGGTAACGCGCAGAGTCCTTCGGGATCCGTTTTGGCAAGTCTTTGATTTCCGTTGGATCAGTGTTAGACAGTATAATGAGTTCCTTATCAAAATTGATTTCCTGTTGAGGAAAGGGTATTGAAAACATGTTCTCATTACAACCACACAGCCACTCCCCTCAAAACCTCAAAAATAGAAACAGCAATGTTGATATTCCTTCCTTGATTGATCAAACATTACGCTGTTATTTTATGCTGTAAATTTTTGATCAAAAATTACGCTGTTCTTTTATTACCAAAAATATCTTACTCATATTTAATTGGATATCATAAGCTAAATAGAACATAGTTCACTTACGAGCTGAACATAGTTGAGCTTCTTGTCCTTGAACTGTTCCAGAGCATTCATGGCATCTCCATGCAGAGGAAAGGCAACGCCCTGGAGGGTCTGATGTTTGGTGTCAACGCTGATGTCAGTTTGCACCTGAGGACAGTCACATGAGGTCAGTTAAGCTTACAGTTACAGTGCGTCTGTTCACCATGTGCAAACGTCATAGCTCACACCTCATGAAAAAGGACCGCTGACCACTTCCGCTCGTGTGAAATGCATCTAGTGCTTGAAATAGCCAATGCAGTGAAATCAGTGTAAATCTTGTCCTTATCTTGTCTACTCTTAATGCCTTTAAAGTTAGTAGAACATGCCACTGAGATTAATGTCATCACACGAGGCATTTCCTGTGTGAAATGTTGGGGACTATAAATAGACATGCGTTTAGTACAGACCGGCTGTAGACTTCACACTTAGCGGCCGATTCAGTTATGAAGTTGCCTAATGGTAGGGGTGGCCAGGGTGGTGGCAGTGGTAGTGATGGTGGTTTTGGTACACCATCCTCTCAATTAATATTCTGACAGCACAGTGACCAAATTAATTCCAGCCTGTCTGAACCTGTACTGACCCGTGGTCAGTCTACAGAGAGCAGCAGACTGTCTAGGAGAAGTGTATTGTTACTTCCTGTTTATTATTTTGCTCAATTTCATTGGCCGGTTGTGAAAAAAAATAGGCCGTGTCAGCTCGTCATAGAACTTCCTTTTATGGTAAGGTGCAGGACCAGTGCAGAGCTTGTTGATGTAAAAGGCAGCACCAGCCTACAGTTTTGTGATCTAGACAGAGATAGTCAACCTATGAATTGACAATCACAGCTATTAAGCTATGGACTTAAACCACCCCACTCAAAACAAGATTTCTGCACAGTATTGAATCCAAACCGAAGAGCAGAACAATAGTAGAATACAGATGCATGGAATGAATGAAACAGTGATGACTAATCTATCAGCACACACAATCTACACCTAACTGACGTAATCTTATCAAACTCTTTGACCTTGTAAACTCTTTCATCTAACCTCAGAGGGCCCTTTCATTGTCAACACTTGAATGCTCCCCTGAGCTAGTGATTGAAAAGGGTCTTCTGACCCCCAAGTCTAACCTCTTTTGTCCGTGCCTTATCAGCTGGGCCTCATTAAACACTACTGGGTGCCAGCCAGCAGCATTTTCTCCTTTTCACCTCTAAATGCATTTTTGATAGTCATCATTTCCAGAGGTTCTCCCATGACAACTTCTGATTGCCCTTACCGAGTCTCAAGGCAATGGTTTCTATTACACAAAGTTCCTGCAGAAAGCTCTGAAGCACCAGATATAGACCAATACCCTGAACAAATGGTACTTCAAATTCAACTGGTATGCTTATGACATTCATCTGATGCTTCTGTCCAGTGTGAAAGCAGGTGTGACTGTATTAATGCATGTGGGTGGATGTATGTGAGTGTGTGTGTGTGTACCTCACTTAGTTTGATCTGTCTCAGTTCCTCCTCAGCGGCAGTCAGAGGCAGGGGAGCAGCCTGGGCTGTGAGGAACTTCCTGTATCCACTCAGGGACACATCATCCTGCAACAGGCACACAGTCAGTCTCAGTCAGTAAGTGCTGATATGTCATTTGATCAAAGCTGCAGCCACCACTGAAACTAAACGAAAGCATTTAAGGCACGACAGACATCCAAACTCATTAAAGCTCACTTTAATCTTTACCTATTAATGCAGGCAACAAGGACTTGCTAAACTAACTATTAAATAATGAATAAAGTGAGCAATGAAACAAACTGGAGTCAAAAAAAAAAAATCAAACCTTGACAGTGCCAAACATCTCATCCTTGATGTGACCACCACCAAACTCTTTTTTCAATGTGGCCCTTGTAGCAGCATAGAGCATTTTATGTCGCACCTATGTGTCACAGAAAACAAACAAACAAAATATGCAATTGCAACGTTAAAGTGGAACTGAAATACTGTATTACAACCTCAGAACTATCAATCACCAACACTAACTTCACTAGCAATTTCACACAATGTCATGCTTAACATCTCTGATAATAGAGGCCCTCTCATCAGACAGCGAGTGCTTTGTCACTGTGGTTGCTATAACAAATTATCCCCAAATCTTTTCTGCATTGATGTTCTCTGCGCTTTCATTTCTGATCTGCTGATCAGTCATTTTAGTTGTAAGACAGATTCAGCCATCCTTACAAGGTAAAATCATTTGTGAAAAGAAAACAGCTAAAAAGGATAAATGGAAATTTTCAGTATGCTATAATAAGCTGCCTCTCTCAGAGCGAACATGCCTGAGCCTGTGTTGTCATTGCATTCTGGAGAGGAATGTTTCACCTTCACTACACTATTCTCTGATTGGCTGGGAATTTGTTTTGCTGGACAAAATCACACTAGCCAAATAATGTGGTTGTGCCATTATAAAATATTATTATTATGCCATAATAAATCCTGCTGATCAAAAGAAGATATCAATATTGGTCTTATTCAATAAACTAATGCATCAAGTGAACCCTCTATATGTGCTCTGGTGAGGCAGGTCTAAAAACTTTTTGTATCATCATATTAAACACAAAAAGATAGTCATAAGGTGCTGATCCATAGTAAAAAAAACAAAACAAAACAAAACAAAAACTGATCCATAGTAAAAAAAACAAAACAAAACAAAACAAAAACAAACGAACAAAACAAAACAATTAGAAAAGTATTGCACACTTTGTCTCTGTATGCATCTGTGTTTGTTTACATTCGGGGCCTTCAGGACTTGCAGTATGATCAAAAAGCTTTTTATCCCCAACCCCTGTTGTCTATGGTACATCAGTTGTTTTTCAAACATGTATGGCTTTCAAAATGAAAGACTTACAGGGGAATGGTCAGGGGACCAAGCAATGAAGATCCACTCATAACCCTGATTGTTGGAAGAGTCAAGCCTGTAGAGGATGTAGCAGGGCAGGTCATTTTCTAACAGAGGTAGGACAGAGGAGTCATACTCTTGGTCCCAGCTTTGAGCTGCTTGCTTCGTTCCGCCAACCACTAACTGCTCTGAAAATACAAATACAGAAATGTTCAGTTTCCGCAGCTTGGAAGCCTATGATTTTCTATTTAATTAGTGTGCTGTACTCTACCACTACAACACAAAAGCCATTGGGTATAAAGTATAGTGTGCCTTTTGAATGCATTATTAGGCTACAACTTGCTGGGCAACAGTATGCTTCAGCATTATATTCTTACCATTGTCGATCACAATTTTCAGCAGCCGGTAGTCCCCATTTCTGGCACTGGCAAATATTTCTTTCACATCGTCAGCAGCTAAACAGACAGGGCAGAGATCATTTCAACTGCTGCTGGTTCTCCCATAATACGATTTGTTGACAAAAGAACTGATACAAGGAAAACTGGCAGTGGTATGGCATTATTTAAGGTCAAAAGTTCAAGCAAACAAGCTGTGCTGGCGGTTTGAAAACAATGCCAAGTCTAAAGACTGGGTACTGATATGTAGCCTACTGCCAGGATATAGGAGGGCTCTGTGCCTAATGAAGGAATGAAGGAATGAAGGCGAGGCATAGTGACCAAACCGAAAAGATAAAAAAAAAAGCAACACAAACACACTTGCCCAGCTGGCAAAGTCTACCTTGGCCTGCCCTGTGTGACACTGCAACTGGAGCTCGCCGTCTCGCCCTTGATCTTTTTGTTTTACATTTAACTGGATGAGAGTGGCAGCGATATAAAACGCCAGAGTAGACTCTTTCATTTTAAAAAGAAATTAAAATAACTTTCATTTTCACAACCTATGAACCGTCTCATATGTCTGTAACGTTAACGTTAATAATTTGGACCCTTGTGTGAAGGGTGTACATGAATCAATTTACTCATATCAAGATATACCGGTAGCCGCTGATTAAGGATTTACAAAACATTCACTCTAAATGTTGTATATTCACTCACAAAACAGGGACGTTTGGTTGTTACAATAGACCCAAACAGTTCTGGTACGACCAGCCAGCTACGAAGGCGTTGCCCAACATCCTAATGCATGAAAGGACTTGGTGCTAGGCACGAGACTGCAAGCGACCGATGTCTGTCTACCGCCAGGTAGCCATAACATGTAGCGTTAACGTTACTGAAATCTCAGCAATCTAGCTAAATATGATAGCCAATTAAATATAAGCAGCATCAAGTGGCCTGTGCACCATTTCTTTAACACACAGGAAGCATGCCGACAATGAATCAGCGTCGCCTCGCTAGAGGGACATGCAGGTTTTAACATTAACAGAGTGAGTGATATGCATAGCAATAGCAACAGCAGGTTTTCATTGAATGTTGCTTCCTAGCCAACATTACTTCGACGGCTAAAAGGACGGAACGGTTTCCACAGAGCCAGAATGAAAGAAATCACAGTAGTTTCGTCAACAGTTTTGATAATATTTACTTTGAATACCCGTTTGATGAGACATTATTCCTTTGGATTCCGCGGCTGGACTGAAAAACCTAGAGTCAGGAAGAAGGAAATGGGACTACAGTAACATGACTTGTTTCGTCTAGTCTGACGTCACCAATCCACAGTCGCTTACTGGCCACTTGGCTGTATGGACATGTTCGGCAATGTAGGAGATGCGCATTTAGGTTCTGTAGAGGTTCTGTTGTTCTAGTGTTCATGGAATCCTACATTAAGGAGTCTGACTCAGACATGCAATACATAAACTGCCTTTTTGTCTTTTGTAATTGGGAAATGTAAAAAATTTATGCAAAACAAATCCAGCTTATTTGGTAACTTTCTGAAGGCCTACAGGCTATCAAAATTTGGCTAGAAAGGCAACATTTTCAGCCTGAAAGATGTTCTGAGATACTATTGTTAATTTATAGACTATAAGAATAATGTAAAGAATAGATATCGTCATGTTAGGGCATGCACAGATTGCAGAGTTGCCCAAGTCCATTTACTGCGTGACCTCAGGTGAACTGAAATAAAAGTGGGCATCTGTAAATATAGCGTCATCCTTATAGACTGTTATAATGATCTGAAATGTCGAGCGAAGTCAAGTCAAAATGTGAAGCTTTACTGACAGATGTTGTCTCTGGAGTTTGCATATGATTAACTTCATTAACCACAGCACTGGATTAATAAATAAACGTTCTGACATTTGTTTGCAAATACTGACCCGGAGAGGTAGCTCCTTTCGAAGCTTGGGCTATTTTTTCATGACACTGATGGTATGCGCTGCCGCCGCGGGGAGTTGCACCCATCAGCACCACTGCTCTCACAGCCATACACGACCAGACGCCCCATCGTGTTGAGCTGACAAAGCAGCGCCTTGCCTGCCTCGCTGGACCGGCTGCCGCTCCATGGACTGACAGCACAATGGCAGAGGATATCGGGGGTGCCCCTGTCTCAGCTGCAACAACAACAACAGGGTTCACGTCTGATCTCGCCACGCTGTTTTCTCCTCTCTTCTTCGGCAGGACAGGCAGAGTGCCCCTGTCGGCTCACCGGGCTTGATGAAGCGGCGTGGGAGTGCAGGGTTTGAGGTCCAGTTGAAGACATTCAAGGGGCTAGCCTACGCACAGCGGCGTGGAGCAGGGTATGTAAGCAAGCATGTGAGCGGCGAGTGTGTTTACATGAATTCGACATGTTTTGATCGTATTTGTTGGCGGGTATCAATACGCACAGCAGTGATTTGCATCAGACGGTGCACCGTATTTCTGTTGTATAATCAGATAGCCTATTCCTCATCGGAGGTGCTTGAATTTGTATGGATTAGGTGACATTTCGGATGAAAAGTGGTTGGACTTTTGAAAAGACCTTATCTATATAGGTTATGTGAAAAAGTGGGACTTAAAAATATAATAGAACGCATGTTATTTAACCATATGCTTTGTTTTTTTATACGACTGTTGCCGAAAACGCTAGAAATGGACACATAAATAACTAGCCTACACCGCACTGTTTCCTGTAATACATTTGAATAAGCCTGTTCTCATTGGTCAGTTTGAGGGCGAGATGTAGTGTTAAGGTGGTCCGAAGTTAACAAGCACAAAGATGTAAGGGCACTAGGCTATATTGAATTATAGGCTACTCATTCTGTTGATCATTCAGCTGCCAAACGCCAAACTCTCCCTCTGTTTTGTCCCCCTCCCCTCTTGTGTTGATAATGTGACATCTTGAAAAATCTACAGTAAGTTCTTCTTAGATCTGTTTAACATGAGCTACAACGACATGAACAGCAACACACCCCTTGCAGGTCTATTTCTGGGTCCCTTACATCACAGGCTATTCCCATAGAGGGTGTTCTGAACAAGCAGTGTGTTAAAAGGAAGAGACCCCCCCCCCCCCCAAGAAGCCTGTAGAACAGGAGTCTGCTGTGTGTAAACACAGAAGGCCTACTGGTTCGTAGAGAACCAATAGGTTTAGTCCAGTCGGGGACATAATCACGAGTAATGGGATGGGGATCATAAAATTAGCTTCCTTGGCAGCTGACTATATCCATCTAGCGTTGGACATGTGGTAAGTGACTTCAAAGCAGTCATATTTCTTTGCCAAAGAGTGTTCTTTTTCAGTGTTACTGCTTCGATTTCAGGTGGTTACAGCCTCACTGGCTCACAATGTTTTTGGTGTTTAGCAATTGAGTCTTAATGCTGTAAATTTGGATCTGGCTAAGCATCTATGGCCAGTCTTGTGGCCAGACTGGGGGAAATACTCAAGTGATTCACAGATGTTTATAACATGTTCTTATGTAATGACAGTCTGTATACCCATACGGTTCGTTTATATGCCAGGATCCTGTAAAGTTGTGTGTGTGTGTGTGTGTGTGTGTGTGTGTGTGTATGTGTGTGTTTTGTATACAGTGTTGAGCATAGATTCTGTATGCCTTTCCTCCTGTCTGAAAGATGTCTTTGCTCCCCAGGTGGGCAGTGGTCAGGGCTGATCAGGATGGAAATTGATGCCCGCTTCCGCTACTACTTCCAGCACCCATGGTCTCGGCTGATCGTGGCCTACCTGGTCACCTTCTTCAACTTCCTCATCTTCGCCGAGGACCCCGTCTCGCACAGCCAGACGGAGGCGCACATGATCGTGGTGGGCAACTGCTTCTCCTTCGTCGTGAACAAGTACCCGGGCGGCGGATGGAACGTCCTCAAAGTCATCATGTGGCTCCTCGCCATCATCACCGGCCTGTTTGTGGGAAAGTTCTTCTTTCACAGGCGCCTGTTCGGTACGTCATCAATGCTGCTCGGTGGCTTTTATTTACTGCATGCCATTCCATTAACGGCGCGCTGAGTCAGAGTGGGAATGGATTAATGGTTGTGCAAGATAGCCTCCCCCACGTCAGTATTAGATACACATCCTTACATTGGTGCGTGGCCCTGCCTGTCAATAGGAGTGTGATCTGGGGGAATCTGACAGAAAGAGGTCAGAGCGGGGGTGGGGGATGAGGGGGCTGAGACCCACTCCATCTCCTCTAATCTTTGGCTCTAATCCCCCTTTCTCTCGCACAGAGATGGGTGATACTGGCAAAAAAATAATAAGGATATTTTGAAAAAATTGTGCACAGTAATATTTTGTCACCGTGTATCGGCCCCATGTCATAACGTAATAACGACTACTCAATTATGTTTTATTCAAAGACTCGTTGTTGCATCACTAGGGGGTGCATAATGGTCCTTCTCCACAATAAAGAAATAAGCATGCAGATAAGCAAAGATAACAAATCTTAAGAATATCCTGCTCCTTAATGTAGTCTGTTAGAGTTAGCACTGCAGAATAGTTTGAGGGCACACATATCCATTGATATTGTCTTTGTAAGAGTTTCTTTGGGTTAAGAAGCTTCACCCTGTGTCTCTTCTCAAGGAGATTTTAACCACCGCCACTGCAACTGCAAAAACAACTTAAGAGCCTCTGTATTTTTAGTGGCTCTGCCTTATTCACTTGTCTGAATTGAATTATTGTTACCTTGGATACACATGTCAAAAAGTTACCTACAGTATAATTAGAAAGATCTTGGTATGTGTGTGCGATCCTTCCAGACTTTTCTCTGAAGAGCCTGTGACAGTGGAGTGGAGCGTGCTCTCATCGGCAGGCGCTTCATAATTTTAGCACAGGGCCATGATCTGTCCATGTGGCAGAGGAACTTGATGACAACACACTCACACCCTTCCATTATAATACATGTGATGCACTCTAACCGCTGCTTTTTATAGTTTGGCCATTCACGTGAACTCCAAGTTTACTCAAATAGCCCTGACAAATTTACAAATAAACTGGGTTAGAGTATTTATGTTTACATAGAAAAACATTTGTGCTTAGCCAACATGTGTGTGTTTAGCCAACACAGAAATCCTACCAAGGGGCATATGCAATTATCATCTTTGTTTATGCTAGTGCTTGTCATCTGTTTAGCATGCAGCATGGTCTGTTGTGTTTACACAGTTGAATCAGAAAGTGGCAATGAACAGGATCTACATTTATAAACATTTAAATATTTCCAAATGTAGACATTTTAACACGTTTTCAGTACAGTCATTTGTAAATATTTTCAAATCTTTGTTTTTCACATTTTGGGTTTAGACGGTTAGATGGTTTTAGGTGGTTGTGTAGCCTGTGAGTCTTGTGTAGAAGGGCTAGATTAGTGCACTGGAGTGAGAGTCCATCAGCAGTGCCGAAAGAGGGCAGGGAGGAGGAGAGAGCTCCTAGTGTAACCAGGTGATGCTAATACACACCACTTTTGATGCCAGTATGTTTTGGTACTGAGTGCAGGAGGAACAGATGGTATTTAAGAGCTCGGTGGAAATAGATAAACAGAGATGGAGGGAGAGAGAGAGAGAGAGAGAGAGAGAGAGAGAGAGATGGACAGAGAGGACTTCCCAAACTATCATTTGAGAAATACTCTTATGTAATCCTAGAAGAAGACTTAGGGAGAGTGCAGGAGAGCCCACTGTGAGCATGCAGAGAAATGTCATCCATAATGCATCATTAACACAAACCCAGGCCCACTGTGCTCTGCTGCCTGTAGTCAAGCACAGCTGCTGTCTCCACTTCACTGGCAATAAGTTGTCCTCCTTTATGTAACATTTGGATTATAAAACAAATGATCTGGAGTGATACCTCTATACAGTAAACATGTTAGGAATATGTGCGCAAAGTCTCTGAGTTATCGTCTTTTTAAAGCCATGGAAAATGACTACATTTTATGCTATAATAGCTTATGAGATATAACCATTTATGTGTACCATGTTATGTGTACTTGCGGGTTTCAAAGGCCTTTAATGTTGAGACCTTCCTCCACTGGCCAGCTGCTATAACAAACTCTCCTGATTCGTGTTATTAAGCATAACAAGGTACTCAAACCATTCTGTAGGGTCTATTTAAGCAGCAGAATTTTTAGCCTCGCTAAAATAAGGCTGTGTTTTTTTTGCATAAATAAATCCTTCAGATTTGGATTTGCATAGATGCTCAACTGGATATGTAATTGTAAATAATTTTGCCAGTTTGTTGTTTGGCTGCCTGACACATTGCCTGCATCATTTATGATGACCTAGAAAATTCCAACACTCACAACCACTCATTTTTACGGTGAATTACACCATTCCTCCCCTCTGGCATTGTCCCCTTGCTTTCCTTGTTCACTGGCTTACTGTACACTACGGGAGAATTTTGTACATAATTTGTCCTTATGACAAATGCCTTTGCATGCCCTGGAAATTGCCCCTATTGCAGCCTATGCAGCAATTCTCAGAGCAGTGGAAAATAATTACACCAAAAAGTATAAATAGGTGTTTATTTAGAGTTGCCAGCAGTATTAGATTGAAGTGTTTTATCGCAGATATTGCTGCGGCGGCGGCAATATCAGGAATTAGTATGTTGTCTAGTGGCAGTGAGAACTGCATCTGCCATAGTGAGAGAGATGTGACTCAATGGCCGAACTGCATGAATTTCTTGAGGAACACAAACATGGCCATGTGCTCACTTAGATGAGAGATGCAGAATGACAGGCAATGTGGGTTAAGACCAGCCTGGGGCAGTGTGGTGAACCTATGCTCTTTTTGTCCTGGCCGTGCCCTGGGCCATGATGTTTGCCTCTATTGATTGGTTTGTCAGAGGGTGGCTGTCTCTTGTCTCGCAGCTGTATGTCCTGTGGCCTGGATGACCACCACGTCTTGTCTGTGGTCAAGGACGCTTGCTTGCCCAGTTCTCCGGGAGGCTCTGAGGAGGAGACGGGGGTGTGGCAATATGGGAGGAACAGCTGGCTACAGTAACTTGAGTTGACCTTTTTATTTGTTTATTTGTCCTGTTTCAGGTTGTTGCAGGTTAGTTCCTGATCAAGCCTGTTGTAAGGATTTCATCATTTGTTTATGCCTTTACTACGTACATCCAAGCATCCAAAACACTTCAAAATGGTGGCAAAGGTGGCGGTGTATTGTATTGTCAAAACCGCAATAATAGGCCCACATTTGTCTCTGTTATTTGTCATTTAATGGCGTCGACTGAGGTAAGTGTTCGCCCTGCAGAAGCGTTATTCATAGAGTATAGGGGTGCGCCATAATTGCAACATGTTCTCGTGGGCTTCACAGCGAGTGCACAGCGGACATGTTAATTTTTCATGGCTTAAAAATATGTGCTAAAATGTTCCCATAGGAATAACCAGTGCGGGCCTTACATAATCTACTCAACTGGAGAACAGAATCTGACTGGAATATGAAATGAGTTTCTCACCGTGTTACCTTTACGCACCAAACAGTCCCAGCACTTGGATGGGTGGTGGTCTTGCATGCCAAGATGATGTGAGCTAATCCAGTGGCTTTGCGTATGCTCTTTCATCCCCCTGCAGAGCTTAGACACACCTGAGCACTTGGGGATGGGATTGAGCCACCTGCCTTGCGTTTTACTCTTGAACATTATATTATTTTTGTGTGCTGTCATCTTTTATTGGGAGCAATTGGAAAGGAATGGTGCTGATGAGGTCAGTCAGTTGATCCATCAGGCCGTCTCAGTGCCGTTCTTCAAGCGTGGCCCACCCTGTCAGCCAGTTGTCCTTTGGTTCTAGCCCGCGGGCCGCCATCTGGGCTCTGTCACATGCGTTTACAATGGGCTGGGAAAGGGACAGAAGGCTGCCGTGCGTCGAGCGGTCAGCGTCCTTCTGGGAGAGGGGTTGTGTGTCCAGTGGCCCTGCTCTCTGTCACTGCTTTGGTCTCAACACTTTAGTGCATGTGTGTGTGTGTGTGTGTGTGTGTTTGTGTTTGGGTGTGTGAGGGAGAGTCAGATTGTATGCGTATATATGTGCTCTGCTAGCCTAGCACGCCATCCTATGTTCTCCACCAAAAGATTTTGGCTCCGCACATAGTCTAGCCAAAGCAGCCCAG
>JASCQY010000118.1:16984843-16998917 GCA_030264315.1 Sardinella tawilis
ACCCTTAGGGAAAAGATGGGCGCACTGCTCGCCTTATGTTACATGCAAAGCTTTACTGCAGCCATATGTTGCTGAACACCTCACTGCCCACTATAGCCTTGCTGTGATGTTGTAAGAGCAAGGCTGCTCTGGTCAAATGTGTTCACCTGCCATGTTTGTTAGGAGAACATACTGTAGTATGTGTGAGTTTTTTTTTCTGGGTGAAGAATAATTTAGCCTGCATTTATGAATACATTTTCAAAATAGATCACTGTTCTACATTTATTAAGGGCAATGAGTCACATTTTATATAATATTTTATGTAAGGTTACAGGAAATATGGTTGTTGCTTGTATGTTGCATCAAACTTCGGCCTAATTTATATTTTGACTGGGCAAAATTCTATACTGAATAGGTTTGCTCAACTTAACAGTGAAGGGCCTGTCTTTTGTTTGTCTGTAAACAAAAAAGCAAATCACTACTGATATCTGGTACTAGTACTTGTGACAGTTTCTAACAGCATAATTCTTTACGTTCTTTGTCATAAGGTTGGCAAGGTCATATCAAACAATTCATTTGCATGGTGTATATAGCCTATATGTTTTGAGGTATTGTCAAGAGCCTTGTTCATATGTGAATCGTCTCTCTCCTTTTATCTGAAAGATCACACAGAATCTTTGCCCAAAGAAGAGCATTCCTGTAGCCTACATTTTGATAAACATAAAAGAGAGTGTGTACTCGCTCTTCTCCCATTGACAAATAGAAAAGTCCGGAACCTCCTTTGAGGTCTCCATCAGCTCTCAACCCCCACCCTCCTGCTGGCTCGGCTCCAGAACCCAATGGGCAGTCCGCTTCCTCCTCCTCCTCCTCCTCCTCCTCCTCCACCTTGTTCTCCACCTCCTCTCCCTGATCTCCTGCACCCGAGGCGCTGCAGCCTCCTCTGGAATCGCTCGCTGGCCAAGATGTAGAGCACGGGATCCAGGCAGCTGCTGATGCTGCACAGGGCCTCCAGAAACTCGTAAGCGGCGTACAGCACGCCGGTGTTGGTGGGCGTCACCAGGCCCTGTATCCGCAGGAACACCAGCGTCACTATCATGACGTGGTAAGGCACGAAGGACACCACGAACAGCAGCAGCGCTGCCGTGATGAGAAGCAGCGGCTTACCCGAGACGGAGCGCCCGCTCTTCGGGCCCTGTCCCCGCCGTCGCCACCCTGGCAGCCCGCGGATGGCTCGTACGGTGCCTGCGTAGAACCCCAGCATAGCAGCGAACGGCAGCACGAAGCCCACAAGCGTACGCACCAGCGAGATGCTCTTGACATACTCGAACGGGCCCTGGATGTGATCCATGCAGACGGTGACGTTGCCCGGCCGCCGCACTCCGAACGTGACAAACAGGTCCGGGATGGAGCCCAGCAGCAACAGCGCCCAGGCCACGCCGGAGAAGAGCCGAGCCCGGCCCACGTCCCACCAGCCCAGCGAGCGAATGGGGTGCACCGTGCCCACGTAGCGGTCGAAGCTGACCAGTGTTAGAAAGAAGATGCTGCCGTAGATGTTGACGTTGAAGGAGACCTTCTTGAGCTGGCAGAAGATGTGGATGCCGTGCAGGTAGGGGCGTTGCAGCGTGAAGTAGATGTTGAACGGCAGCATGAGCATCCAGGCGGAGTCGCACAGCGCCAGGTTGAGCAGGAACACTGTACCCGGCGTGGCCATCTTGCGGAAGCAGCTGAAGGCCAGCAGGGCGGCGATGTTGCCCACGATGCCCACAGGCAGGGCGAAGGAGAAGAGCACCAGCAGGATGTAGCAGTACCACTGGCCGCTCATGAACTGGCTACAGAAGGGAGTGGAGTCGTTGAGGAACTCCAGGAAGACCTCTCCCTCTGGAGCACGGAGAAGAGGAACCGAGATATTTACAACAGACAAGTGAACTCTCAGAATGATTACTTTAAAGTGTGTCTATATGGCTATGATGTATGTGTGTATGTTATAGCCGGGGCTGGTAACACTTTACTTAAGGTTTTTGACATAAGAGTGACATGAGCCTGTCATAAACATGTGTCATGAACATGAATAATGCTTTTACAATGTTCATGACTGTTGTCATTGAGTGTCATTTGTTTTTTGTAATGTAAAGTTGACACTGTTTGGGGGTCAGACATGACAAAAACCGAATGACACTTAATGGCAAAGTCAAACATTTTTGAGTGTCATTACACATTCATGAAACACGTCATGTCATGTTTATGACAGGTTAGTGTCACTCAAGTAAAAACCTCAAGTAAAAAATACTAAAGAAAAGTGTTACTGCCTGGCTTTCGCAACAAGCTCATATGAGCATAGTCTGGCCAATCTCATGTACTAACCACCTGTAAACTTGTTAAGCCCGCCTCCTTCACCACCCTGGAGTGAAAGCTCATTTCTCATTGGTGCCTGGGATTTCTGGCATTGGAAAAGCAGTAAATAGGCAGGTTGGCCATACTGACTTGATTGTGGCATTTTGTGCAGCGTCATAGGAAGTATCGACGGGCCCAGGCTACTGTATATATGTTCAGTACAATAAATATATGATTGTGAGACTGTCCAGACTGCGACAGCAAACATGTGCACAACAAAGATGTGACTGAATCCGTGTGTCCCCTGGCCCTGGACCCTCAAACACTTAACTGGCTTGAATCAAATTCATGATTGGCTGATTCATGCCCAGTTAAATCTTTGAGGATTTAGGGCGTAGGGCTCAGGGGCACACATTGGGATTTAGACTATCTATAGGCCTAGAGAATCCCCTTCATGTTTTTAGTGACATTTACAACAGTGGCGCATTGTATTTAATCAGTGCTCCACTGACTATTCAATCATTTTCAGTTATTGCTTCCTGCATAGACACTTCCACTTTGTGTACTCTTCGTTTTCAAAAGAAGTCATTTGCTTCATCGTTGACATCATTGGTCATTGTTTTCCTAGTTTGATAAGGCCAGATTGGACCGTGAATTTATGGCTTGTTTTTTTTAAAAAACGTTTCATTCATCCAATATCAGAAGTGTCTCCAGGAAACAACCGTCTGCTTTGCAAGCTCTTAATATTGATTCAAGCCCTCAGTTGTTGAAACAGCTTTTTCAATTGTAGTGGTCTTTGTTTGCATCCAATCACAGCCTGCAGTTTCTGTTTACTAGACTAGTATGACATTAAACATCAGGGCTACCTATGTCTGCTTCTCAGAACACTTAGTGATTTATCTAAATAAATGTCCACAGGGGTTCTGTTTTCAAGTCGTGTTTTTTGGCTTACAAAGCTAAAACAGCATCAAAAGATCAATGTTCATTCCCTTGATGATATTGAGTAAAACTGGGAATAAGTAGAAGTTAATGATTTTTAGCCGTCTTCAAAGTGCTTTTAGAAATTGGGGAAGAGTTGGTTCTTCTGGAAAATACTGTAGGTAGTAGTGTACAGGCACAAATGTTTGAATTCCAAACCGGATGTCAAATGCACGTGTCATAGATCATAGCCTGAGCTTTTCTGAATTAAGCGTAAACTAGAACTTGACTTTTTAATCAAATGATTTGTGTTTTAGCATGTCATGCCAGGTGTGAATGTGAGTGTGTCTGTGCGCATGGCAGAGGCTCTTACCTGTCTTATGGTAGGAGGCGTTGAAGAGCAGCGAGAACATGATGGTTCAGTGTGGAGCTCCCTCTCTTGTTTGCCTGCACTGTGCTTCATCGCTCAATAAAAGGGTGGTACCACACAAGCGGACTGTGACGAAGTACCGTATACTAAGGTGTGTGTGTGTGTGTGAGAGAGAGAGAGAGAGAGAGAGAGAGAGAGATGGATGAAGAGAGAGAGAGAGTACATAAGTAAGTGTGTATGTGTGTGTAGACCTATTTATCTACTGGGTACACAAGTGCTCTTATTATTGAGTGTTGGAAGTTATTGTTTTTATGGAAGTACATGTCATTGGTGTAGACAGCCTTCGGGAGTTTTGCTAGTGCACCACATTTATTGATCATGGAAGCTGCTTTGAGTATACAGTAGCTTTTTCTCTTGCCACAGTTAGTTTGTGGGGGATGGATGGTGTGACCACAGATGTCTCATCATTCACCACTAGGTGGAGACACTCTCACATGTCTGAATGAAATTTTCCCAGCATCACCAGGAACATAAGCGCAGGGGTTGGCTCTTTCGTGATCTCTTGCTACGCTTTGCTTGCTCACAGTGCTTACATTTGTAGATAAAAGATTAAGGGGCGCTCTTACCCCCATGCCCACTGAATAATGGATGCTTTGCCCTGCAGTTGTGTGCACATGTTACAGACACAGAAAAGAAATAGAGAGAGTGTGTGTGTGTGTGTGTGCGTGTGTGTGTGTGTGTGTGTGTGTGTGTGTGTGTGTGTGTGTGTGTGTGTGTTTGTTACACACATCTGCACACCTCCTCTCTAGCGCATCTTTATTCCACTCTAGCCTGACCTGCATTGTTTATTTGGTTGGGTGCAGTGCAGCTGAGTGGAGGTAGAGGGCTGAATAATCTTGCTTTAGTGTGGTTAGGGCCCCTGATCTCCAGCACCTGGAAGGAGGCCACCCTGTTCTCTTCTGTTCTGCTTACTGGCTGTCGCTGTTTGTGTATAGTGTGTGTGTGTGTGTGTGTGTGGCCCCGCCTGTTGTGCAGTGGCTGGCTCAATCGAGCCTCAGATCTGCTGATACCCTTGCCGCCGCCGCCGTTCCCACATTACAACCACAGACCCGACCTCGTCACTCAACGCAATTAAGTTCAACCATGCAAATCGATCCAATTACACTCAGCGCGATGGACCTCCGAACGGCACAAAGGCTTCTCCATCGCGACCGCCACCTTCACCAGCGCGGACTAGCATTTTCCCTCCGAGGGGAATGACACCCACCTTCAAAGAGTCCTCAGTAGTAGATGACAGCTTAAGTGGTCATGATCACGGTGAAAGCAAATGTCAGAGCATCACAAGGAAATGTGTCATGTCATGTTGTCATCTCAGCAAACTGTGACACAGTGTCAGCCTATGCAAGTCATGGAATGCACTCATCACTCTGAGATAAAACTAGCCTGATGCATCAGCCGCTCTAGTTCACTTTGTTCCTCTGAGTTCATAGTGTCTGAACCCTATCCATTTGGATTGGTTTGCTTCATGATGGGCAGATATTTTCTGCTTAAAACCAATCGCTACTGTTTGGTCGTGACGACCAATCGCTATTGTTTGCCCGTGACTTATGTTACACGCTGGAATGCATTGTTTGAAATCTCTTCTCTCTCATGATTTTGAGAAGAAGCAAATGGAACCGAATCGTTTCCTGACTATGGTGGAGGCAAATGAAATTGGCCGGAAGCATTAGGCAGCGCTAGCCTGGCTAAGATTAAGCATCTTCAAAGTAGCATAATCTAGACCTGTGGTAGGCTACATGCTGTCTCCATTACACCTGACCTACTCTTTTCTATTCAGGACCTCAAAGGGAGCTGCAGTTATTAGTTAGCATTAGCACAACCTGCCTCAGTTAGGAGGGAAAATGTGTGGCCTACCTGGAATGACAGCCAGAGTCCATATCCAGTGGTGGTGCTTTTAATGCTAAACACCCCAAGGGCTTCCACAGCTTAGCCTAGTAAGGTTGTACAGCTTTACATGTAGCGCTTATACCCTGTGCTAATGCTGGGGAGATTTAGCTGGCTTGGCAGCGCAGGTGTAGCTAACGCGGGTGTTACACACATGTTGTGCGCTGGAATGCTAATGATAGGATGCGGCGGGGGAGTGCGGCAGAGGAGCTCATACGTGACAGAGTAATCCCTCTCCCGCTAGCGTGCGGCTCCACCGGTTCCCCATGGGGACAGAGGCAGAGCGGCTCAGCGCACCAGGTAGCACGGTGGTGCTAATGGTGGTGGAGGTGCACAAAGGCCTTTCATGCTGTAGCTTACGCTCTCAAAAGCTGTATTGTGTAAAAGGACATAATGTGTCTTTCTTCTGCAGTAATGGTTGGTAGCATGTTGTGTTGTAGAGTCTTTCAGAGATTATAAAAGAGTGTATGGGAGCCATAGGACATCCATACCATAAACCTGGGAACCTGTGGTGTTGAGGAGCCTTTGTAGCCTGTGCTTTGAAGCTGACTCAAGCCCAAGGTCATTTCCCGATCCGTGCCCATCTCTTTCCCCCAGTAATATCCTGTCATATTACTGCTGTCCTAAATGATTAAGAGCGATAAGAGACAAAAACATATACTTAGTAAAAGAGTTTATAACATGAAGTAGCCTATATTGTTAACATAGGCCTGAGAATGGTGAGTTGCTACATACTTTCAAGTTCAAAAGTGTCAGACATGAAAAAAGTCCAGTTCCTTACTGTTTCTAGAGAACCAGCAGGGAACCTACTGTAGGTAATATAGTCTGAACAGGCCTATTAGAAGTTAAAAGTATTAGAAGTACACGTGGAGTACAAGTCAAATGCAGTAGGCTATCTTCTTTCACAAGCTTCACTAGTGTAAAAGGTCTGTTCCGGCCCTGTCTGGCCCTGTCCTGTCCTGTCATTTTCCCTGTTTCAGATCTATGTGTTGCCTTCTTCTTATGTTCAGCCTCTGTGGAGTAACACAGAAGGCAGAGTGAAGCCCCAGGGTTGTAGGCTCCTCAGTAGTGGTGCACACCGGACAGTAAATCAGTCATCTAACAAAAACGAAAGCAGGTGTAAATGACTGCCCTGTCAACTGAACATGGCACATTGTTCAGAACGTTTAAGATCAGAGATGAAAAACAATTTAATAAGGTTGTAAAACAGTTCCTTTGGGACTTAAAACATTTGGCATGAATCCTGAAGCGTCTCTGTGCTGCTTTATGGTGACCAAACAGGGTGAGTGTGACTGTGTGTGTGGAGCCGTGTGTGAGGCAATCTCACAGGTGTCACCGCCTTGGGTCCTTAATAGGAAAATAAATTGGTCAATTGTGGCCCCCGTCAGCTTCTCTCCGACTGGCATGATGCATCCGCGGCGGGGCGTGAGGCGCGGGAAGTGGCAGCACCCAGTGGCCATAACTCAAGCGCCCACCGCGCCACTGGCGGCCAGAGTGAGATTAGCTGTTTTTTATGAGGTGTGTGTGCATTTGGGTTCATAAGTACTCATCATAGGTGAACATCAGAGGGGCCGCCTCATAGCTAGGATAGAATGCAGTGCCATGTGACCAGCAAACTGACGCCACAGAGCTTGTTTGTGGGTGGATGCAACAGAAGGCAAGACAAGTAGGATTTGTAAATCAAAAAGAAAAGCGATGCATCTTGTTTGTTTTTTGGGGAGAGAGAGTGCAAATTGGTGCCTTTCAAACAGAGAAATATTTAAAAGCATAAGGTTGTCTCCAGGGTACTCTTAATGGCTGACAGATGCATGGTCGGGCACAAGGTCGTTTTAGGCCTTTTCAGAATTGTTTTTTCCCATTCTGAAAGGCCTGTGGAGAGAGTGTCTATAGGAATTTCATCACTGCAAGGCTTCTGAGGTGTTTCCTTTGCTTTCTGAAGTGACAGATGGAGCGCTTAAATGACTGGCCCTGACATTACATGCCTCTCTCCACTTTATCCAACTGTGCATTTTATTCTCTTTAATACCATTGGGTAACAACAACAAATGAAATGATGTGAAGCAACTGGAAACTAATATGACTGGTCTTTTTAACCTACATCTATTTGTATAATGGATATGCTTTTATTTTTTATTTGTTAATTGACATTCTTTGATTTAACAAACTGCTACTGATATTGAAGCAGCTATAGCGACTGAAATGTTTTGCTACCTCTGTACAGGTTGCTGTCTTCACCTGATAAAGTCTCACAAAGGCCTACCTGCTGCTCAACAAAATTAAACTGTAGCCATGCATGAAATAGGTATTTGAGTTTTCTGCAAAGAATTATACCATTGTATAATAATATAATCTGAGTTGGCATATCACTAATGGCACATTATGGCAGACTAATAGACATTATCAGAGCTTTTGCAAGGAACGGATTACTTAGCATTCAATCCTCACAACTTTGCCGCATCACAGGAGAATGGGAAGGACAAAATTATGCATTCAGGGCAGGCGCCTGAATATCTGAATCAATCTCATGCTCTATTACAGCGATATTTCCCAGTAATTTGATTCCAAAGCAGAGACACAGGGAGAAGCACACACAGGTCATGAATGTCAAAGCAATCCTTCTAATAATGTGAAACTTCATAAAACGCAAGAACGCTGTTCTGACCTGATTGCTCGCAAAGAGAATGCCCGCCTAGACTGAAATTCACAGGCGACAGACTGCTTAACATGAATGGCATCATATCAGGGACTGGTAATTGGTCAATGTAGGACAGGAGTTAAGCGCTTCAGTCGTGAATGTCATGAATGTTAAACAAAACAAAATCATTACTCCCTCCATCCCCCTTGGCTGTTTATTCATTCAATCACAAATTTATACAGGGCATAGCTGGAAAGATCAAAATGCTTTTTCTGGGGATGGATAAATCTGAGTTGCTTTGTGGAGCTCGTATATCTGGCCAGTTTGAAAGCTCCCTCTGGCGGGTTATGGTCCAAGTGTCTAGACACTGCCCAGTTGCAAGTGCCAAATCAACCCCTCCTCTTTCAGAGCTCAGCAGCTTCTCCTAATCAAAACGTGTGCGGAAGCGCAAGCGTAAATCTCTCGGTAGGGCCCTTATTGACGAGGGTGCTTGCGCAGGCCTTTCATCTGGGCCTGTTTGCATCTCCACCGCTCCCCGTTAGCGTATCGACATGTGAAAAACGAGAGACAACTGGGTTTTTAAGGGTGTCTAATGGTTCTCGCTCTTGCTGCAGGTCGATATCTGCGTCTGAAAATGTTCCGGGAGGACCACGGCTCCTGGATGACCATGTTCTTCAGCACCATCCTCTTCCTCTTCATCTACTCCCACATCTACAATCTGCTCTTGCTGATGACTGGCGGCATGGGGTAAGGCTCACACTGCCTCAGATTCTCTCTCTCTCTCTCCCTCTCTCTCTCCCTCCCTCCCTCTCTCTCTCTCTCTCTCTCTCTCTCTCTCTCTGGTCACTGTTTTGAATCTCACAAGTGGCTGACTGTTGTTATCTCAATGGCGCGGCTTCTCATCAGCCCACCAGGATGGCTATCCTCTCAGACCCCCCCTCTTGTGTCTGTAGATAGAAGTGAAATCCACCATTCCTTAAAGCTCTCAGCATTGCAAGCAGGTCAGGTTGAGGAAAATGCTTGTTGCTCTGGAGCAGCAGACAAACACAAAAAGCTCTTTGCATTTTAATGAGCCAAAAGGTACAAAATGGAGTGCCACCGACCGCACGGGCTGAGTAAATGGGTGCTGTTTCCGAAATTGGTCGCACGACTCACATCGGCTCCGACAAGAGTCAGATTCTTGTCATTACTTTTGCAGATGAAAGAAAAGTGCTCGGCCAGCTGTGAAGAATACAACACATTCCCTCAAGGTTGCCGTCGGTTACCAGGAAACCCAGCTCTATCGAAGCCTCTCGCAGGGCCCCTCAAAAAAGATGCTCAACTGTTTTTCTTTGTCTTTAACAGCCATCAATAGAACACTGAGCAGGAAAAAAAATGGCCTTTGCAGAAGCTGACGGCAACCTTCTGCCATATATTACAAGATCCGTCTCATTTCACCTGTGTCTCCTCCGCGTAAAGCCACAGTAAAATACGGCCATTACCACCAGGGTGTGTGTATATATGTGTGTGTGTGCGTGTGTGTGTGTGCGTGTGTGTGTGTGTGTGTGCGTGTGTGAGCGGGGAGGTTACGTTTAGCGAGAGACGGGAGGGATATGGTTGTGTGATCAGCCCATCCCTCACACTGGCCTGAGACGTGACAGTGGCATCCATCACGTCTGCCCTTGGTAGTTGGCTTAGGGACAGGAGACGCATGGCTGGGCACCAGAGTGCGCGTGTGTGCGGACGGCTCCGCGGAGAGCAGGAGGGAGAGAAGGGGAAGGGATGAAGAGTCCGGCTCAGGAGGAGGGGAGTGGTCCCAACACCACCACCACCACCACCACCACCACCACCACCAGCAGCCTTGGGCAGCTGGGTGCGCTCATATCTGCTCTCAGTGGGGCGTCTGTCACCCTCGAGTAGAGTTTGCGAAGTTGATGTGTGCTGGTCAGCTGTTTTGAAAGTTTGAGAGTTCAAGGGTTCATTGTTCTTACACTTAGCATCACTTTCACTGTTGGAAACTACTGTAGATTTATATAATTCTTATGTTTGTTGTATTTAAAAATGTTTTTAGTCATTCAAATTGATTTTATAGAGTCTTGATTGCTTGATTGTATTCTGTTATTCTGTTTGTTTTAGATGGAAATTATTCAATAGTGTATTATTATTTTTCCATAAGGTAATGCTCAGCATATTTTGGTGCTATAAGAGCTTAAGCCAATTCCCATTTCTAGTTCTCCTGACCTTCCCATGTGGCCTATAGGTGGCGCTGTGGTATAGCAATAGCTTGGCTGCTCTCCTCAGAGCTGTGAGCAACCCCACTGCTCCTCCAGTTCTGGGGCTGGGCTCTTAGCTAATGCTTTTCCCAGTCCTGTGATTGGTTTGTTTAAACAATTCCTCTTGCTTCCTGTCTTGCTCTCTATTGCGTGCGTACACGCAACCTCTCTCTCTCTTTCTCCTTCTCTCTCTCCCTCTCACACACACATACTCAAACAGACACACACACACACACACACACACACCATCCATCCTATCAGCACTTCAGTGAGGACTCAGCTCAGCTCTGCCACAAACAATTAGTGTTTACATCTGTGTTGACAGCAGAGACCTGCGAGAGGCCTGCGTGCTGCTGTCTGGAAGCACACGCCCAGCACTCGCCCAGCTCCAGAGCCGGTAGGGGCTGCCTGCCACGGGACTCACCGCAGCTCACGGTGCACCCAGAGCAGGGTGGAGAGGCTGTGCTGGGCTGGGCTGTGCTGGGCTGGGCTGGGATGGGATGGGATGGGTGGGGAGGAGAGAAGAGGGTTGGAGGAGAGAAGAGGGTTGGAGGAGAGAGGAGGAGAGGGAGAGAGAGGTGGCAGTCAGGGAGGGAATAGAGGACTGTGATGGGAAGACAAAGAGGAAGAGAAAGAGAAAAGGGAATGAATAAGAGAGTGGCGAGAATATGAGATATGAAGTGTGTGTGTGTGTATGTGTGCGTGTGTGTGTGGGATGTATGTGTGCACTTGTGTGTGCATGTGTGTGAAAGAATGAGAGAGGCTAGAGGGAGTGGAGAGGGGATGATTTGACTTCTTTTATTGCAGAAGAAAGCTTTTGATCTGTGCCCAGGTTTCGCCTCTCCTCTTCTCAGCCCTTAAGATCATAGCTGGTTTTAAAGAGAAGACAAAAAAAAGCCTATTGTCCCTCCTAGCTGTGTTTCATTTCAGAGAGACCTCGCGTCTGTCCCTGCTCCATGCTACTGAATCATTGTATTCAGTTGAGCAGGTAATGATTATCTTGCTTAATTACTTGGCAAAACCAACTTTGAGTTTTAGGATTTTGAAGTGAAAGCATTGTGGTTGTGATCATTACATATCACCATGGGGATGCCTACCCTCATTCAGAGAAATCATTAGTACCTTAAATGTGCATAGTTTGATGTTTAACTTAGTAGTTTGACTTAATTGTTTTATAGTAAGCCACTTTGGTACTTCTGCCAAGTTTACTGCGTTGGCTGTTTTGAACGTGTTTACCCTGAGTTGACTTGAGGAAACACATTAAGACTAAGGAGGAAATATATTTAGATTGTTTACATTTGAAATTAGAAACATTCTGAAAATGTTCATATTTTCAAATGATTTCAAATGAGATGAATCATTCAGTAATTTCAGCTGCTTTATGAACATTTTAATATCAACACATTCAATTGAAATGATCAAAATCAAGATGAATATCAGGGAATGCGTATCCAGAAGCACAGTTAATCCCTGCGGAGTCATTTGTATCAGTCACTCCTATAGCGCCCTCCTATAACTCCCTTACTAACCCCACTTTCTTCTTCCTGTGTGTGTGTGTGTGTGTGTGTGTCCAGGGTGTCTCTCACCTGCTGTCTCTCCGCTCAGACTCCCATCTGTCGCCGCTCCGTCTCATTGATATTCTTTTATTTTCTCTGACCTTTCAGTTGACTGCCCACTTTATGCACAACACGCGGCCAACCTCACTCAGCGGCGAGCCCGTCGCCTGACTATTCACCCAGACAAATTTGAGAGAAAATAGACTATCTACCGGCTCCCACATAATGTTTTTTTCCTCCTCGCACTGTGATGCAGTTGCCACCCAGGCTTTGGATGCGGAGGAGGGGAGAGGAGAGGAGAGGAGAGGAGAAGAAGCTTAGAGAGTGCCTGAGTGAGGAAGAGGAGGGTAGAACGGGGAAGGGTGTCTAGGGTGTCGGTGCTGACTCCCGTCACTGTCTTTATAGCTGTCTTTCTCGTTATATCATCTCACTGTCAAGATTGCGACAGGAGTATCAAGATTGCGACAGACATTATAAGCTGCACTTTCTAACCCTACCCCAGGACAGGAGTGAGCTTAGTCTGGGTGAGACAGCAGCCAGTTAGCCTCGCTCAGCCTACAGTGTGTTTCGCCAGATGAGTTTATAGTGAGACTACAGGTCGAGAAACACAGTGTGCATGCACATCTTCGAACAATTAGGTTCTGGATACAAATATGAAAAGTCTGAAAAAGTAAGTATGAAAAAAAATACACAATGAAAAAAATATATACCATATATATTGGGACACTGTTGAGGCTTCCAGTTTCGACCACACTGGGCTTCGTTAGGTGTGAGGTTTTTGTCTTTTTTAATACAATGGGATCACAGTCAGGACATAAGCTAAAGAGAGTTAGTGTTGCTAGTCAGTATGCATTAGAATTTCAATTGTTTATACCGGTATCCATTGTTTTAGTATGCATGGAACATCTTTATTGTATTTAGTGGTCTGGTGTTGGCATTGGATACTTTTTCACTTCGTCAATTTCAGTTAAGGTGCCACGGAGAAGTTTAGAAAAGGTCCTGTCTGCATTTAGGTCTGTTTTTATCAGAGCCACAGAATCTCTTTACAGGATAGAGTGTTTTTCATGTGCTCTTGGCTGGCTTGCATAGCCACAACCCGATCCAAGTGTTCATGATGCGCTTGTCGAGCTGATCCAAGCATTTGTCAATATAATTTGGATCAATGCTCATTAGTTACGCATTCAGCCCAATTTGAGTCCATTGGAATATGTCCAGACCACGGCGGACCCAGCGCATGTGGGATTGGCAGAGATTAGCAGGCCATCGACTGAAGGCCATGAGGCAAACTCACTGTGGTTTATGTTAATCTTACAGTATCATGATCAAATAATCTGTTACATATGCATACACACACACACATATCGCACACACACACAGAAACTGGCACACTGATGCACACTCATACACATACACACATGTATGCGCACATGTACACACACACATGCACACACACACACACACACACACACACACAAAACGCTCTCTTGGCCCATTCACATGCTCTCAGATCTAACAGTTAATCAGTCTTGTGTACACCTATTACTCGCTCTCTCTGTCTTGCATACACACATACACACACACAGACACACACACACACACACACACATTGTACACACACAGAGAGGCAAACATGTACTTATTAGCAAATGACATATCTGCGCCATTTGTATGATAATCCAACTGTCATCCTGGGGTGTGTGTGTGTGAGGGGGCGTGGGGTGTCTGGCGGTGGCGCTGAAGACTGGGAGGCCTGCTCAAGTGGGCCCAGTACTGTCCCATCATCTCACGCCGCCATCATGAGCATAAATCAGCCCCTAATTAAGCAATGTTATTTAATTAAGGCTGCCCGCCGCACCGAGCACTCATTAATCACGCCCAATTTGGAGGGAAGTCGTCAGACGGGGAGGGGGGCTTGGGAGGGGGGTGGGACATGCATGTCTGTGTGTGTGCTTGTGTGTGTGTGTGTGTGTGCTGGTGATTTCTCTGTGTGTGTCTGTGTGTGTGTGTGTGTGTGTGTGTGTGTGTGTGTGTGTGCGTGCATGCATGTGAGAGTCTTTTGTGTGTGTTTGTGTGTGCGTATGTGTGTGTG
>JASCQY010000118.1:17008687-17021802 GCA_030264315.1 Sardinella tawilis
TGAGATTTAGTCTGGAGACCACCTATACATTTTCTCGTACGGGATTTCAGGTTTTGTTTGTCCAAAAGTTCGCGCATTGTCTTTCCATCTCTCCCCGTTGTGTGATTGGTCCCCAGATTCATGCGAAAATTTTGTCCATGGTCTCCAGGCTGCCGTGCAGTTCGGAACGAGCGTGCAAGGCAGCATGGGTATTGCCAGGCTATAGGTTTATAGCATTAAACATAATAAATAATACCAGTGTTGCTGGCGTTCTGGCATCCCTAATAAAGGAAAATTATTCTTTGATAACGTCATGAACATCATTTAGCCCTTAAATACTCTGCACTAGTCATTTATTGCCAAGGCTACACATAGTAAAAAAAACAGTCCAAAAACTATGTGCTACACTGACACGTTGTTCCAGAAACAGTTGTGGTTTTTTAGTAGCCAAGAGGTCACTATAGGTTACGGGGTCAGGTTCAATCTCAAGGAGGATCGATGTGGTCAGAGTTTCTTATCTTATCAGTAGCATCCATGTTGATTCAACACACACACACACACACACACACACACACACACACAGTCACACAGATATTCTCAGCAGATGGGGGAGGGAGGTCTTTTGAGAGCAGGGGGCCTACAGAGTGACTGCAGTCTTGACACCAGGCGGTGGGGGACGAACTTGACAAGCGCTCTCTGCATAGCCATTAGTATTCTGGCCCACCCCACAGCAGAAGGAGAGAGAGGGGGAGAGGAGGAGGAGGAGGAGGAGGAGGGGAAGGCTGGGAAGGGCTGGGCATAGGCAAGGCAAGGCAAGGTAAGGGAAAGTGCTGAATCCAGACATTAGTGGGGATGTTTTTCCCCCCTCCTCCTGCACTTTCCATTAATTCAACAAGGCACTTTCAAGATGACCTCTGGCTCGCCTTTTTTTTTTTCTTCTTCTTCTTCCAGCTGCGTCATCGTCCAGCGAGCGGACAGGAAGGGCCTGCTTTGCATCAGCACCCACACACCTCAAACCACCCTTGTGCTCACACATACTGTACACTCACACACACACACACACACAAATAAGCATCCACTCTTCTCACATTACGTTCATACACATACAACTTCCACCCCAATGCACACACACATACACACACACACACACACAGGCAGACACCAAACGGGCCACAGTGACATCCTGTGCTGGCCGTCTCCTGCGATAGATGCCTCCACCCCCACCGCCCCTAGGGGTATAGGTGATCTATCGGTAGAGTAACCTTGGCTCGGATGTCTCACCAGAAGTGTGGATTTGCATAGACAGGCATTAAAATCAGATACGCATCGGAGGGGAAGGACTTAGCTTAATTACCTTTAATGATTAGCTTGGAAAGCCGCATTTTCTCCTAACAATGCCATGACTGTCAAAGCGTGCTACGACTGCTAAATTGATTTTGTACACTTGTGCTCAAGAGTTTTTTTTTTTTTCCCTGGCTCTCCATACACAACAACAACAGCATTCAAACAGTGAAACACAGAGGCATTTTTAGTATTCAGGGAGAGGCATTTTTCATCAGATGTTTGGCTGTTTCTGTCTTTTTCATTAAGCTTTATTTATCCAGACAGAAAATACATAACCTTGCAATTTGACATCTGTTCCGTCACAGCGTAAAAGAGAAAGATATGGGCCGTGTCATTTGGCTAGCAATATCTATTTCAGTTTTTCTGATTTTAGCAATGAAATGAACATGAATATCAGTGCTATAAATAAATGGCTTCCTTTGTCACTGTAACATTTTGTGTCAAAACTGTGGAAAGTTCAGACTTTTCATCCCTTTTTGGCTCTGACATTTCACTGACATATACGACCCTGCGTTTACATAACAACCTTTTTTCAATATGCAGGTGACTGATATGATGCTTCAAGATGAGTTGTATCCAGACTGGGGAAAAGCAGCCAGAAGATTCTGGAAACAAGGCAACCACAGAATAGTCCTCTTCTGGTATGTCAGAGATACAATCATATCATGTGCATGTGGTGGTACATGCACAGTATATAAAATCTGAAGTGTTTGTCTACTGGGACCCTGCAGCAGTACCTTTTCCACTCTGTGTATGTTCACAAGACAATAAAGATGTACTTTCTCTGCTGTGAATTGAAAACATGGCATAAATATTTCCCCATATAGAACTGCTCTGGTGAGCATTGATAAATACTGCATGTAGGAGGGTACATCATGAGCTTGTATTTTCTACCTACACAGTGTGTGTGTGTGTGTGTGTGTGAATATATGAGAATGTGTTTGCTGTGTGTGCCTGTGTGTGTGTCCCTGTAAGTGTGTGTGTGTGTGTGTGTGGGTGGGTGCACTGATATCTGTGTGTTTACAGGCAGGCCTGTATTCTGTGCTCGCCAGGGAGCCGTGGCGTCAGGCTGCCTGTAAGCAGAGCCGTGCTCCTGGGCGGTGGGGGTTGCGGCGGCGAGTCAATAGCGCTGTTAATCTCCCTCCACTCAGCGTCTGCACCTTTAATTAGCAGAACAGGGAGAGCAAAATCAATCAACATCACAAGGTCGCTATGCCAACTCGACCCCCGCGCTCCCCTTACAACGCGGGGTCTTTAACCCCGCGCCAGCGAAACATATCCGTGAAGCTGTCATTAAAACGTGGCGGCAGTCCCACCGAGAGCCAATATGCTGTGGGTTATAGTGTGTGTACCGTGGGTTATGGTAATCCAGTGGCCTTTGTGAACTCTACCCCCATCTGATGAGATCTTAGTATTGACAATCACTCAAAACCGTTGAATTAGATTAACACAAAAACCCTTAGTCAATCGTTAGTTCTAATAACGTTATTTACGCCTTCATGATTAGATTTAAAGGTAAAGCAATCATGGAATAGTAATTTGTTAACTGTTGCAACATCCAGCAAATAATTAAAAGCGCACTCTGAACTTAACATAATTATAATAGAGCCACAAATAACAGGCAATTTCATAGCGTCCCACAGACAGATCCCACCCTTTTGATGTTTAATATTTAGTGGCCATTAAGAGGTAATCTTGTTCTCGCTGGAGGTTTAAGATCCCTGGGCGAATCAGAAGCTTAATTGGCAATTAGCACCATCTTATCTTGAAAGCAGAAGCTCAGTGTAGAGGAAGACCAGAGCTGATAAAAGCCACCCCAGCCCGGCCCTGCCCTACCCCACCGCACCCCACTGCATCGCATCACCTGCCCATTTCACTCACACATCACAGCTCTCATTCTGGAAGCTTCAGGTGAAAGCCCTGTAAATTATGCAAAGTGGAAAGAGAGGTGACCGAGTTTTGAATTGATTCCGTATTTCATATGTTTTCCATTAAATAGGAGACCCTCCTTCTGTAATAGGAATGTGAAAGCAATGTGCATGAAAGTTGCTATTTTCATTTGAACATTCTGATCACATTGTAAGCCCTCCTTACAGCAAGCCACACTTGAGGGATAGAGAATACACACACACACACACACACACATTCACGACCTGAGTAATATATGCCTCATGTTTGGGTCCAGTATCAAAGGCACATATTGCCACATAGTGTCCAGTTTGTCAGTTTGTTCAGTCCCTGGGAGTGAGAGAGATACAGATGTAGGTCAAATGTCAGTAGAGCTTGGAAGGGCATCACATTTATTTGATGAATTCAGAAATCACTCACATGAATCATTTTTTTTTTTAAATGAACACATGACTCCTCTGCATCATGACTTTCTGTCTGTCAGACCTGAAGTAAATCATCTCATAAATGTTTGTATTCCACTCTCACTGTATACGTGTTGCCATCATGCAATATCCCAAATCAGGAGATCCCAATTCAGGACACCCTAGTTCTGGAGTGCTCTGCCTCTTTTAATCACCTCTGCCATACTGTGCATTACAGAACAGTATGCAGCCGTTTTATGAAACAAGAGTAATCACATCACATGCCTTTAATCCGCATTCACTTCACAATTACAATAGGGAAGGAATTAGCAACCAAATAATGTGTTGTCTGTAGAGGGACAGTAGACCGTTGAAGGGTCTCATTCTGGCCTCGGCTATGTAGCTCGGTGGAAACACACCCGCCGATATGGTAGTGCTGTGCTGCAAGCTTTCCATAATCCACTGAGTTTACCGAGACACCTGACATGTCTTGTGATCCTGTGAGTGTGACCATCTGCTTGTTGAAGTTGGATTACACCAGATTACACTTTCGCTGTACTTCAAGATGCCCCCTGATATATAATAATAATAATAATGTGTGTGTGTGTGTGTGTGTGTGTGTGTGTGCTTGTGCGCCCGTATCCTCACAGGACGGTGCTGATTTCCCTGACGTCGGTGGTGGTGCTGGTCATCAGCACAGACTGGATCAGCTGGGACAACCTGAACCGCGGTTTCTTGCCCAGTGACGAGGTCTCGCGCGCTTTCCTAGCCTCCTTCATCCTGGTCTTTGACCTGCTCATTGTCATGCAGGTGAGGGCCCCCTCTGTCTCTCTCCCTCCCCGGTGGCCAATTAAAACGTGCCTCCCTTTTCCCCTCTTCCGCTGCATCTCCCTGCCTCCTTCCCTTTTGTCTGCCTGCTTTTCCATTAGCTGGATCTCTCTCTTTCTCTCTCTTTCTCTCTCTCTCTCTCTCTCTCTCTCTCTCTCTCTCTCTTTCTCCCTCCCTCCTCCCCTACAGTCACAGAGGCACTTCAGAGAGAACCTGGCATAGGCAGACTATTTTTGCTCATGTTCTCGCCAGCAGTCTTTCCCAACAGGGCAACTGGACATCAGATTTGGATATTTTTATTTACTGTCTGATCTGTATTTGTCTTTGTTTTTTCCACACACTCCATGTTTTTTGTACTCATGACATAAATACAACACAAAATACACTATTCATTCTTGTTTGAATTTTTAGTAAATTATCATTATTTGATTGAAATATTGAGCCCCTAGTTCATCACTAGATGATGACAAATAGATACATTCTGCATTCCAGTTCACTTGTGCACAGTGGCTTGATGGCTTAATTAATTTTTAATTTTTACTGTTGCCCAATTGAAGAGTAATTAACAAAATGACACAGATCATGTTTGATTGACGAGGTTTGGTTATTTAAGTTAAGAAAAATTGGTAGCCTCTGGAAGCCCCCTTCTGTTCATTCCAATTGAACCACTTAAAGTGCACCTTTGAGCCTTTCCGGATCTAATTCAAGTCATAAATCAATATCCGGAGCTCATCACAACAAAACACAGTGATTGATGCACGCATGTGCTCGTACATGGGTTGCAATTTAGCCTGTCTCGTGCCGTTTTAATTGTTTCTGTGGCAGCATCATTTTTATACCCTTCAGTGCTAAGACTGAGAAGAGGACTTATTGAATTTGTTGCCTTCACCTTATTTCCCTGTTTCCTCCTTGAGAATTTACAGAGGGGGTTGCACATCATGACATCCTCATTTGCACGACTTTGTCATAGCGCCAGCACAGCATGGTAGCATCAGTCTCCCAATCGTCTTTGGGCACAATCTGTAAGCAGCACACCCCAACTCTGACTATGATGGCCATCTCCTGTAAAGGTGTTTATGAGCGTTATTTACGACTTCTATTACTCTTGACTTTTTACGACATGGACACAACCCCCCGCCTGGCACACACTTCATTGCAGTCACTGGAGGAAAAAATAATAAATGAAAAAGCAACAGCCCTTTGGATCCAAAAGAGCTCCGCTCACCTTCATCTGTGCCTGCCTTAGTGTGACGGTTAATTTCTCCTCTCTTTGTCAGAGGCGCTGATATTTTATTCAGGGCCCAATTAAGCTGCTGGCGACTCAGCCAGCTGTGGATGCCCCACCAGCTGTTGTGTTGCCAGCGGCTTTACATGAGCTGCTGATGTGATGCCTCTCAAAGTGGCTCTCTGCTCTGCCACTGTTTACATTGTTTCAGCCTCTTTTTTTTTTTTTGCACGGCACCACTTTCACAATCCTGGTATTTGGGTGAAAGGGGTGTTCAGTGCAAGACTGCCACTTTTGTTATTAATGTTGTCTGGCGGTTTTGCTTTTTTGCATCTGTCATCTGATGTCTCATAATAATTTTGGCTGGTGGTAATGGTGCTGAGTAAATGTCGTGCCTAATAGGCTGGACGAAGCTGGTCTTATTTTTTTTCATAGTCTACGTCCAGCTGGAGCCATCTCTTCTCAGCTTACCATGGCTGCTCACACTTTGGCTTTGACATTCCTACCTGACTAATGAATGGATAGGCTATGCACTTAGCAAAGGTTTGGAGAAAGCAGAAACTCTTTGCTGTGGTTTTTATTTTTATTTTTTAGCGATGTCTGCCCTAAGAATGTGCAAGAAGTTCAGGAAGTATAAATGTCAGCTTTGATTTTTCTTCATGTCATGAGCAAAACTTAACTCTGGCTAGCTGCTGTATCCTTGTGATGCATTATTAACTGCAGCTGCAAGTTTTCCTCCAAAACCCCGAGAAAAACCCTCTGAAGACTGGATGGTGGAGGCGTTTGGGGTGGTGTGGGGGGGGGGTTTGCTTGTTTTGTGACTGTTGAAGCTTTATGGCCTGATGTCTTGTGACATGAGGAAGGCCCAGTTCACAGAGCCTGAGGACCGATGTGCTGTGCGCATCCCTGCCTTTGATCTGCCGAATGTCAAACACAATGGCACAGTGAAGTCCATCAGTTACAGTTTATCCTCAGGGAAAAGTGCACAGTATGCAGACCACTTGAAATTTCCATTTCTGGCTTTGGTACTTTGAGCAGAGTTGTTTGTTACCAAAACAAAGTAAACTGATAGTATAGCATAATGCATAAACAATAACTGAAATACCTGTAGACAAATGAAACAAGATAAACATCCATTTCCATTGAGATTATACTCTGACAACACCTTAAAAGACATCGCAAAACGTTAAAATTACACATAAAATGTGCTCTGCCAGATTGAAAAGCACGGTTTTAAAAAAAAACATATCCTACCAAATTAATTTTATCTAATTTCATTACAGCCATTCCTCTTACGCTATTATTCTGTTAATTTGGAACTTCTGCTTTGAAATGTGTAACTGCTGCAACTGACTAGTTTACCTTTCTTTGTAGGACTGGGAGTTTCCACACTTTATGGGTGACCTTGACATGAACCTTCCAGGGATGTCCACGACTCATGTTAAAGTGAGGCTTCCTGTTTGCAAGAGAGTCTTTAAGGATGAATATCACATCCACATAACAGGTACAACTCAATGAACTCAAAGGCCTTAAAGGATAGGTGCCGTTTTCACGATTTGAGACTTATTTCAGGGACAAAATAACGTTACTTACTCAGCCGTTTCACTTTCTAGTGAAGTTGAGTCTTTACAGAGTTATTGGAATCGCCGTAACGTATAATAATCGAAAGGTCGGGGCACCGAAATGCAGCCAGTAAATGTTTGTTATGATACGGTAGTGCTAATCCCATTTCAGTCTGAAGTAGCTTTGTTATCACCATCCGGGGTCTGTGTATTCATGAAATTGGCCGAAACAAGTGATGATGTCATCACGTAGCTCCGCCACTCACGTTACTTCCTGATTCGTCAGACATTCAATTGGCTCGTTTAGCTAATAGACAGGTCCCTGAAATAAGTCTCAAATTGTGAAAACGGCACCTATCCTTTAACTTTAAAAAATGATTTTGTCGCCCTGTCTTTGATATAAGGACATTTTATGGCACAACACCTAATATTTAAGATAGTAAAAGCTCAGTGACTTTAATGAGACCACATTCATTGCATGGCCATTAAATTAATGCAGAGGCATGAAGAGAAGTCCCTTTTCTCTTTGTATTCAAAATGAGCATTATCTTTTTAGTGATTATATGTCTTTAATTACGCTGACATGTCTTTCTCCTACTTAGGACAAAAATCCTGTGTAGGAGTAAGCGCCCATTACAACCTTCTTCGCTGTCCTTGTTTTACTTCTCTTGCATTCCCCTTTCCCGCAGGAATCTCAATGCTCCCTGAGCAAAGCGTTAAATAGCTCACCCGTTCAGCGATTTGCACCAGGCTGTTAACCCCCGCGCTTTGTGCAGTCACTGAGCATTATGGGAATAGGAGTGTGTGAGTGCTTTGAATATGAAGTTCATTAAAAGATACTGGGAGACCTCATTTTCCATTTCTGCATGGAGCCTCCTGGTTTATTACTGGATAAATTGATTGCAGTTTTAGAGCTTTGTGTGGCGGTTGTTATCCAGCAGCTCGGTGTGAGTAATGCCCGCTCACGTCCTGCTTTGCCGTTGTCAAAGTGACTGATTATACCCACAGAAACAGAGAGTGTCATGGGAATTGTGTGTCCACCAAGGTCTTTTTAATGACTAGGTTTTATGTCAGTCATGGACACTGACATGGAAACATTGTTTTGTTTTTTTTCAATATAAAATAAATGTTGCAGTGGGTTTGTGTTGTATGTGTTTAAAGATTATGCCTTATACTAAAAAGTACCGAAGCCTTTTAGAAGATTTAATAGCTCTTTTGATTCTTCTCTTCTTGTCCCTGTCAGGCAAATGGTTTAATTACGGAATCATTTTCCTGGTTTTGATTCTGGATCTCAACATGTGGAAGAACCAGATCTTCTACAAGCCCTATGAGTATGGCCAGTACGTGGGGCCGGGGGAGAAGATTTACACCGTGGAGGAGCCGGAAACGCTGGTCAACTTCAACCGCAGCACGCTGACCTACGACTGGCGTTTCAGCAACGTGGACCCGCGCACCAACCGCACCTATGTGCACAGCGACATGTTCCTGCACAGCCGTTATGTGGGCGCCAGCCTGGACGTCAAGTGCCTGGCGTTCGTGCCCAGCCTGGCAGCCTTCGTCCTTTTCGGCTTCTTCATCTGGCTGCTGGGCCGCTTCCAGGACAGCGAGACCTTCCCCGAGAGCCAGGACAAGACGTACGAGCGCATCAAGCGCAAGTCGCCGTCCGACCTGGGCGTCACGCCCGAGGACGTGCACATGTCCATGAGCGAGTCGCTTAAGCGCAGCGGCACGCCCATGCTGCTGTCGGTGGACGCGCGCCACCACTTCGGCTCGTCCAACAACTCCATCTCGCCGTGCTCGACCGAGACGCAGGAGACCCACCCCAGCATCGCGGCGGACTGCACCATCCCCGCCCCCACCATCGAGGAAGAGTCAGCCACCTCGGACGTCAGCAAGCAGTCACCTTGACCTTACCGTGACCCCACCCCCACCCATCATGGAGGCAGTGGCAGCCTTTATGCCAACAAGCCTGAGTGGCATCCGTTGGCAGAGTCTACACCACTTTTTATGGCTCTTTTGCTAGCCTCGTTTTTTTCCCTCTGCTTTGGCACAGCTTGCTAGCCAGAGCAGTCGTTGGTGAGCTTGTCCTTCGCTGCATACAGCCACAAAAGGAACAGAGTCCCGAGCTGAGCCTCACAGGGAGGAGTTGACGCATCTCTGTCCTCCTCCTGCTGAAGGTGTCTTTAAACACCCACAAACCCAGACTGTTGGTTTTATTTTTGTTTTCTATACCTTGGGGGGGAAAAAATCCTTCTGTTTTCTATACCTGATGGGAAAAACTAAAACACTCATTGTACATGGCGCCAAGTAGATTAAAAAACAAACAAAAAAGAATCCATGGTCTCCCCCTCTCTGAACAAGTGGTTTCAAAGGTGCTTTCAATTTACATTTTGTAAGTCGGTATATCATTTTTTACAAGAATATTTTGGTGCCTACAAGGAAAATACATATTTATACTTAAAGTGCATGGCAAAAAAGGTCATGGCTATTTTATCGTACATGTGAACTATTTCAGCAAAAGGTGTGCCTTGAGTCGTAACATGCCAACCAATGGGCAGTGCTGTCCAGTGTTGGGTGAAGATGTCTCACAATCTGTCTTATGATCTGTCATGCTATTGGTTAGTCCTCATCCTATCAATTCTTGGGGATTTGTTTGATGTATGCCTCTCACCTGCATGGATTGCTAGTGACAAATGCCTGTGATTGCATTTGAGGACACTGAGAATTCATGTGCACAGTATGTACCACCATTTGTCCTTTATGCTGTGAACCCTGCTGTATTCATGTGTATAGTGTTACAAGGTTTGGGAATAAGCCGAACTGTATTATCATATGGAGAACGCTGTAGATCTTAATCATTTTTAATTCCCCATTGCACAGCATCCTTTGAAAAGCGGCATATTACTTGAAGCATGTAAGGTTTGCAGTTACACTAATGTTATGCATAAGCTTTCTCAATGAGGACACTAATGAAGGTTCTTTAATCAGTTACCTGCAAGTGATGCATTACAGATACCTAGAAAGTGTATAATAGTATGTTTTTTAGGTCTAACAGACATTAATCTATGGACTTCATGATTCATAATTACACCACGCTCATTCTTGGAGCAATGGTCCAGGATTGGTTAATGAGAGAGATGCTAGCCATATCCAGTGCTCATTCTGCAGGCTCATTGAGTTTCTTCATTATCAGTCTGGAAAGCGGATATTTATCTGCCTCTAGAACCTCTCCCACGATTTCATCAGTGCATCAGAGGTCCCCTCATTTCCAGTCATTACAAAAACAGGATGATAAGGGTTCTTCTAAATTGTCAAGACAAATCAGTATCTTGCTTATTTACAGTTCTCCCCTTCGTATGTTTTTTTTTTTCCCTTATCAAGTGTATCAAAGTACTGAAGCTTCACATACCTTTTACTTGGGTGACAGTTTCAGATTTGAACATAAACTTTATTTGCAGTTTGTTGCAGGAAAATCTCTGGTGCAAAGTCAACCTAAGACAACCTAAACAGCATTACATCATTTGTGTGTGTGTTTAACTGGTCATCAGTCATGTTTTCATTATGCAGGCATAATTTATTTAAACTGGAGATAAAGTTGTTTGGTGTGTGTGTTTGTGTGTGTGTGTGTGTGTGTGCATTAGACTAGTGAGAGCTCTTCAGTTATTATCAGAAAGATTATAGTATGACCTTATGAGTTATGAGAATGACTGTGCAAGAAGAAAGACAAAAATATAACTCACTGAGAGCCAATGAAGCATTCATCAAATTAATTACTGCTTTGTGTCGGTGGACGAGGGGGCGGAGTGTTTGTGGGAGTGGTGTCTTTGACATTTTTTAGTCTTTCTACCAAATTTCCTTCTACTTGTGTCTTTGGAGAGCAGATACAGTAGGTGTGTTGAAAAGAGTTTCAGGCTTATTCAAAAATCTCCTGTTGAAAAATCCCAAAAAGTTGCATTTCTCACTGTAAATGAGGAGGACTGTTCAAAAACTCGACAAAGCAAATACATTATGGTGTTTTGTCACCTTTTATCAACCATTGTGCTCATTTACTCTTTGTATTGTTAAATTATAGTTACATTCTTTGGTCCTTGATTTTATTTGTTGTGTGTCCCAAGATAGGTTAGTGTTTTCTTTAGACCAATGTGCACACATTTGTTTGGGACGGTTTCTCAAAGCTCTAGCGCTGCTACATTTGTTGTGTTTGAAGTAGCGTTTGGATCTGTAGAACTAGCTGACTGAAAGAAAAAAAAAACTATTTTCAGTGTATGTTTTTTGCTCTTAATTGTTCACGATGTATTGTGAAATTTGTGGCACTAAGTTAACAAGGAGGGGTTTTGCCTGCTGAAATTCTGTACTGTGAACATTGTCCCTGTTTTTTTCCAGAGGATGTCTTAGCATGCATGCCAGGTTGGAATTGCATTTTTGTTGTTTCATTTTTCGAGGTAAATCATTTGTGAGAAGATCCCACTCTTGGTCATCCAGTTTGAATTAAGAAAAATTATCGCCTTCACAGACACTTCAGTTTCACTTCAAGATGTTTATGTTTTTATACTGGCGGTAATTTAAGAACTGGACATCTATTTTGAACACAGGTTTATACATCTGGTCATTGAGATTAAGAATATGGTTACATATCCTGTTGTTCAATTATCTTTGCTGGCTTGTTCTGATTAGAAAATTGATTAGTTTATTAGTGAATCCATACTATTCAATGCAATTGCCAAATGATGACCTGTGCATGAGATTCAGTCGCTGTTGGTTTGTGCAAGATTTGTTTTCTTTTCTGTTTTCATTTGAAAATGTTCATTCTCACTTCAAAGCCATTGCCACTATGCATAACACACAACACAGTATTTGATTGTTTTACTGAGTGTTTCTGTATTTTGTGTGTGTCACAGTGCCGCAATTCCAAATGAATGTTATGGCTGTTTCAGCTGTATCCATGTTGGTGTTGTACATAGTGCAGGAATGCCTGGTGTCACTGATCCTTAGCTTTGTTTTATAGTTTTCTAAGGAGAGGTGACACTTTTTAAACACTCTTGTGTAACAGTTGTCAGTGACATTCATGTCATATACTGCTACCAATAAATTACATTTTGCTACATGCCAATATGCACTCGAAGATTGTGTTTGATTTTCAAGAATGTTTGCGTGTGTGTGTCTGATAAAATGGTGTGACTTAAATATCACAAGCATCACAACTTTGGTTTACATTTCAAACACAATCCTTAGAGACCTTGTTGCCAAGCAACTCCTTTGGGACCTACCATATGCAGCTACCAACCTAATTAGGCTACTCTAGGAGAGAATGAACTTTGAATGTTAATCAAAGTTGTAAAAAAAAATAAAAAGCATAACAATAGACTAGCCTACATGTTACATAGAATTGAGATAGGAATCCATTATATAATGTGTTAGTGTCATCTAATAAAATACAGTATCTGCTCATTACCCAACTGAATTTAGATTAGCCTCATAGTAATGTAAACCTTAAACTGTAATTCTGTGGGCATGAATGTATAAGCATATCTTCACACCTATACTAAAAAAGTCTGATGTAAACTGCTAAGTCAAAACAAAGCCAAACTGAAAGAAGCAAGCGCATCTCCCTCTGTTGGGCATCAATCACCACCAATAAACATTTCAGTGAAGCGTGCTCCACAGGCCCTGTTAGCTGCAGAAGATTTACTGTCCAAGATGTCAGAAATGGCCTGGACTAAAGTCTGTTTGTTATTGAAGGGTAAGATGAGACCTTGATGTTGTTTTCTGAGGTGCTGAGGCAGTGGTTAGGGTTCTCTCTGTGTGTGTGTGTGTGTGTGTGTGTGTGTGTGTGTGTGTGTGTGTGTGTGTGTGTGTGTGTGTGTG
>JASCQY010000118.1:17045111-17058313 GCA_030264315.1 Sardinella tawilis
CTTTTAATAATTTGTTTGACAAGGCGGCGCTATAACTCTTGAGAGAGCAATTGCACACACACACATACACACACACATACACACACACACACACACATACACAGAGAGAGAGAGACTTAGTCTTTCTTGCTTCTACACACACACAGTCACCCACACACACTCGCACACATACACAATTTTTCCACATCAATTTTCTAAATGTGAATCCCTTGAGGAGCTGCCCAAATCTTTCCAGTCAGGATGAGAGCATTGGGGAGGGGTGTGGGGAAGAGGAGGGGGGAGGGGGGAGGGGGGGGGTGTAGACGAAGGCAGATGAGAGATGTCCTTTTCTCTTAGCTCCACGCTTTGTCTCTTTATAACCAAGGCGAGAGAACGCCTCGAGCTTCCATTGGTCATCATTAGCTGCTGATCACTCAGTGGGAAGCCGGAGACAGAGAGAAGGAGAGAGAGCGGGAGAGAGAGGGAGGGAGAGAGAGAGAGAAAGAGAGAGAGAGAGGGAGGGAGGGAGCGAGGGAAAGGGAGACGGAGGAGGATACATAAATGAAAAAAGCGAGTAAATAAATAAATAAGTATGCCTGCAACAAATCTCAAAGACAAAAGACTAGCTAATGAGATTTTGACCACCTTCTTTGAAAGCCACACTGTGTAACACAGCCCTCGTTTTAATAGGCTCAACAGAGAGAGCCTAGCCTGCGTGTGTCCTCCTTCCGCTGCTTCATCATTTTACACCAACCCGTCCACCTGATCGCACATTCTCCCAGGAGCCCTGTCAAATAACGGCATATAAAAAATCCAATGCATTTGGGGAATTAAATGTCACGCGGATCACTTAAAATAAGCTACATTTTATAGTCACAAGTGTATTTCTCTACGCTTTTTTTTCCCCTTCCAGCCCTTAACTGGCTCATTGGCGTGGTGGCTGCGGGCTACGTAATTCGTGGTGTGTCGCAGCGGTGCGGTGTGGGCATCGGTGGCTGCCAGGGTGTTGTGGCACCTGCCCCAGACGTGCTGTGGAGCGTGGGCTATGCCACGCGCATGCATGGTGGGAAAGAGGGGTTGGGTTGGGGAGAGGAGAGGGGGGTGGGGGTGGGGGGTGGGGGGGTGACTGGGCACAACTGGAGACACTGCAGGCATTCAGCTGGCATGGACAAGGCCAGCTGCTGCACATGTTGGTCTCTCTTTCTCTCTCTTTCACGCTCTCTCTCGCTCTCCCTTTTTTCTCTCTCTCTCTCTCTCCTTCCCTATCAATGCCCCATCATCCATCTTTCATCCAGTTCTCCTCCTGTTCCCTTTTCTTTTCCCATCTCTCATTATCTCTCTCACTGCCTGGTCTCTTCTTGGTCTCTTCGTCTTCCATTTTCTCTCTTTTCCTCCACCCTCTCCTTCTTCTGTCTTTCTCTCTTCTTCTCTCTCTCTCTCTCTCTCTCTCTTCCTCTCTCTCTCTCTCGGCTCTGCTCATCCTCTCAGCTGTCACTGGGCCGGCAGCTGGTCTCAGGGGATCCCCCTAAAAGCTGAAGGCTTCAGACAGTAGGAGCGAGAGGGGGAATGTGAAAGCTTTTCCGTGTTCAGTCCCCTAACCCAGCACTACCCAGACCTCCATTGCCCTCTCTCTCTCTCTCTCTCTCTCTCTCTCTCTCTGTTCCTCTCTCTCTCTATCTCTCTTTCCATCTCTTGCTGAAGCTACCTTACTAGCATCACTAAACATCTCTCTCTCCTTCTACCTTTTCTTCTCTGCCTGTCTCTCTCTCAGCCCATGTTTGGCTGTGAACTGAGTGGCCTGTCCTCACCATGCCATGAGGGAGGCCCATGAAGGGTACAGGCCATCTCAGACACGCCCGGAGCGGCCATGCGTGCATGCTCCCCCCGCCCCCCAACACCCCGGGACGGAGATTCTATAACATCACCCCAGAAGAACCACAACTACACAACCCAACCATGTCTCTCTTTTTCAGCCAAAGGTTCTAGAAGCACGCTATGCTATGTGTTCTGCTGAAAATATTTATATATGCACTCTGTGAGATGTTTTCCGACTCGGATGAATAGTCAATAGAGTACAGTTAAAAAATAAAAACAACCAAGATACTTCTACATTCAAGACACACTCATTAATCTATGACCTGTATGTCGGTATATCTATTGATCTCTGCCTCGAACAGGAACTGAGTGAAAACATACTGTACTGTAGCTCTCTCTTATTAAGAAGTTTTTAAAGGGAATCCATGAAGGCAAAGGCTGCTGGGAAAAAAAAACACATTTCCCCATCAGAGGTAAATTGGCTGCTTGGCAACAGATTCAGCAGCTCAGTCACACTCCATTGCATTAGAACCACACTGCTGAGGTGATCTGGCCTGCAAAGTATGCAAAATCAATTGAGAACTGTCAGAGCTTCCCGAAACAAATTTCTGAAAGGGACAAGAAAATTGACAAAGCACTATCGGAAATTTCCGATATCACACTCTGTTTAGGGTTCAAGTATCTCATTCCAAAGGTTATTACTGCTGATTTAAGAAAGCAAATATTTATTTCATTTTCATGATGATATTTACGACCAGATTTGGCTTGGTTACAATACGTAGCACCTTGAAAACATCCCAAATTGGTTTTGTCAAAACTACACCTTCAAACAACCTCAACCTCAATCCCCTCTGCTAATCCTGCCAACTGGTCTCATATGAGACGTGTAGCCTACCTACACTTACTGCATATGCCACCTGCCAATCAAAGCACTGAGGCACTTAGAGACCCTGTAATAATGTTGTGTTGGTCCTTGAGACTAACCCTGCCATTACTAGGAGACTACTATGCTTGATTTCCCAACCAATAAAGCCTTTAGTCCATGAATGTTTAAGACTGGAAAACTGAGCAAGACAAGAAAGTTTTTTAGAGTTGCCTTACAAATTGTGTGTGCATGTGTGTGTGTGTGTGTGTGTGTGTGTGTGTGTGTGTAATGTGTGTGTGGGAAGAATAACGTTTGTGTACATCTACATGTGCTTTTGTATACATCTCTACCACTACAACCCATGTGTGTTAGTATACTGCATGTGATCTGTGTATCTCTCTTAGTATACTATACTATATATGATCTGGTGTCGCTCCACAGCAACACTTGTTGACTTGCAGTCAATCTTGCTATTAGCAGCTAGGAGGGCCAATGAAGGAGAGCTGCTGGTGCCGGGGGGCCCGCCTGACGTGACGTGGCACTGCAAGGCGTGCTAATAGCTTTCTTTAATTCTGTGATTACTGAGGAGCCCACAGCTCCCTCCTCCAGCACCCCACTCAAGACAGCCTATTCATCAGTCGGCAGCCAAGCACCATCACACCGAAAAACAAACATCCTCCACTCATCTCATTACGTCTTGGCGAGGACAAATCCTTCACAACAAACAAGCCGACAAAAGAGAAGTTTCTGTCGTTTTGATATTAAAAAAAAAACAGAGCCACGCAGAGTTCATAACCGTGTAAGAGAGACAGATGGGTGAACTCTGTGCTGCGGGTGGTGACGTGCAGAAAAGCAATCGGCTTTCAATCAGGCAGAATACAGAACTACCTCTCACGGGTCCTTTGTGTTTAATCAATAGGCGCACGAATGAGTAGGATGTGGATAGAGTGAGTAGACTGATTTCAATTTGCCCTCTCTTGTAAGTGGCCTGCCTCCGACAATATCTGCACAGAGCAGACTCCTACTACTTTACGGGAAGCAAAAAAAAAAAAAAAAAACCCTGAGAGGTAAGTAGCATTAAGTCCCTCAACAGAAGGGGTGCTCTATCTCGACAAGATCTGATGAAACACCCACTGCGATTATTTTCGTTTTTGATTAAAATGCCACTGTGACTCACTCTCTCAAGTTCTAATTTGAAACTCAATACAGCACCGGTGAAAAACAACTTCATTACACACAGTCGATGAAAAATGTGAATCTGAATTGGACTCTGAAGATGGTGGCTTTGCAGTCACAAAAGGCAAGACCAGGTGATGAAAAAGCCCTCCAGTGTTTGCACAGAATTTGTTTTAACCCCCCAAACAGTTTATTGTGCAATCTACAGTAAGATCAAGAATGGTGTCATTAGAGATAAAAAATAAATAAATAAATCTAATACTGAGAACATCAAGATTAAGTCAATTAGTCAGACTGGAAGTTACAATAAAAGCATTTGATGGGTTTGATACTAAAAATAAAAATATATACACAGTACACAAATGCTAACTTAACCCCAGGCATTGCACATCTTAAATAAGTTCATTTGTCACTCCAAAAAACTCACTTGATGTTATGTTATGCTCTGGTAAAAGTAAGATATGAAAGAAAACAACCCTTAGCTACAGTGTATTTTGAAAGAAACAATTTTTTGCCAAAAATGAATTGAGACATGAACCAAGAGTTGGCAGTGGAGAGAGAGATGTTGCACAAGCTTTTCAGCCCACAGGAAAAAGAAAAAAAAGCTGCACACACACCCTATGAGAATTCATTCCTGCCCACAATAGCGACCATCTATAATAACTCCCTACCGCGCCATAAAAGCAGACTCCCCATCTACAGTATGCCAATGCACAATGCAGACTTAAACATGTTAGACATGTGCATTAATGCCATCATTTGGCCTTAAAGTTCAACTCTGTGCCGTTCTGTGCTGCTGCAACACTGGAATTCCCCTTTGTGGATAAAACTCTCTCTCTCTGTCTCTATGTCTGTCTGTCTGTCTGTCTGTCTGCCTGTTTGTCTGTAGGCCTATGCCTGTCTGCCTGTTGAAGACAAACAACCCTCGGCTCAGAGGAAGCAAATTCCCCAGAAAGACTGAGAGAGAAAAATGAGATGGGGTTGAAATAAAAGAAAGAATTTCCCGCTATCTTACCTTTTTCACACCTCTTTCCCGTAAAGCCTTGCTGGCAAATGCAGGAGTTGGGAGAGACGCACGTTCCTCCATTTTGACACAAGCCGTCACAAAGAGCTGCGGGTCAAACAGAGAGTCAAGTGAAAAACTCCTCACTCAGCTGCATTGTTTACGTGATGGAAAGCCTGTACATTCATTATTCAAATGTTCCTTACTTTAATTAACGCTATAAATCATTATAGCTCATGGCCCTGGCATTGTGCTTTTAGAGAAAGTCAATATTTCAGCACACGGGAGAGATGGCTGAGAAGTAAATGAGTGTATTAAGCCACTTTCCCCCTCCCTCCTGTGCATTAAGTAGCAGGGGCAGAGCAGCTGTAAAAAAACTACTGTTGTATTACCTAAACAGCGTGCTAAAAAAAAAAAAAAAAAAAAAAAAAATGAAAAGATATACAGCAACACCATAAATCTACAGACTCCTGTGGGCAGGCTATGAACTTATGCAGCATGCAAAAGTGAAAATATTCATGAATCAACAAAATGCTACACTATTTTATCCTCCATATTGATACTGTCTCACAGGATGCGAAAAAAAAACAAACAAAAAACTAAAATTATACAGTACCGGTACATGGAGTATAGCCTATATAGCAACATTATCTTCTGCAGTCTGCAGGACTCCAAAAGTTTCTAGATTTAAAGGTTTACCCACTGGGGTTCAACTCCTGGTCAAATATATGTACAGACTTATGGCTGGCGTAAAAAAAAGTGAAGCAGAGAATTCCCCACCCAGACTATTATTTGAGTACATCAGGACGCCCCGAAGGCTATTATTCTGCTTACACCACAGTTAGCACCTAACTGAGTGGCTCGCTCGCTCGCTCTCTCTCTCGACAGATAGCAATAACTTCTCAGCCACACACACTTTTCCACTGAATGCTCCAGTGTCCTTTTTTAATATCAGAACTGCTGGACACTCCAAACTATTTTTGTCTTTCCAGTGAAGGCATGTTACAAAAGAGTATGCCATATAGCTCAACATGTCAATATCTTAGAGTGGTGAAAAGTTATGGCTCTTGTCAGGAAGATGGCTTTGCCTTCATTTTGCACAAATTGCTTTGTGACACAGCCCGATAGGTGATAAAAGTTCTTGAAATAATGCCTATGGTAGCACATGTTAGACCTTCCATGATCCAGATGGTAGCAGGCTTTAGCACCATATTATATTCTGTATGTATAGCATTCTGTTTTGAGTCCGCCACAGAGACTACTACAGTACATGGACACATATGGATATAGCTAAACAGGTGAAGCACATCCCCCAGAGGAAGGTAAAAATAACCTACCGGTATAAAACACAGTGAACACAGATGTGAACTGTATGTGGGGGCGTACTGTACTGGATGTGAGAGCCTGTGCGTGGAGTAAGGCCTTGGAGTAAAGATGGGGGGGGGGGCACCTACCTCTGCAGACGGTGCCATTGCCAGTGTAGCCGGGCTTGCAGGAGCAGCTATGCCCTCCCACCGTGTTGAAGCAGAGCGCGCTCTCGTCGCAATTGTGCAGACCAGTCGCACATTCATCATGCTCTAAAAGAGAGAGGAGAGGAGAGAAAAAAGACAGGTGCTGATGTAGGCAGCACGACAACAACAACAAAAAACAACAACAAGAAAAACAACAACAGCATCAGCTCCCCAACTCCCTCCAATCCTTTTAAAGCAATGATTGGGCTGGGATGTCTCCAAACAGGTACCCACAGTACAGCAAGTAAATGCTTCTGAGCGTGACAAATGATCCCTGTTACAAGTGCAAACACCTTCTAGAGAACAAGCCTTAATCTACATATCTCTCTCTTCAGAGAGAAACTAAATTAAACTGTGGTAAAAGCAGTAGTAACAAACAAGGGGAGAAATCTGAAAGAACAAATGAGATTGTTAAAAGAATCCTACTGTATGTAATCTAAAATCCAAATATTGTTCACAAGCCTTAAACCAATACTCCCACTAACAAAAGTTCAAATGTCATAGGCTTCCCACACTCAGTACGAGGAGTCAAAACTTGCAAATGTAGCTACTGATTACTGTATCCTTGCAACAGATTTTGAATAAAGATAACTGACTGAAGAGCAGTCGAGTTTCAATTAGTTCTTCTTATCCTTTTTTTTCTGTAACTGTAAAGTCGAATAAGCAAAATCTCTTCATAGGCCTTGAGTACTGTTTTCTGTCGAATAAGAATGAGAAATCAGCACCAAACCACTGGTACCTCACCACCCAGGCTGCCATGTCATTAAAACAAAACCAAAAAAAAAACATCTTTCTGTTTCTGCGCGGCTCTCCGGGAGACTCTGCTGAATGTTCCGCACTTCCACTCGAGTTATTTTGGTACAAACGTGTTTTGAAGGGGAGCGAGGCAGACACAGAGGTGGGTGACACATGAATAAGCCCACAGAGGGTGAATCATCACCATCCCAACAGCACTGATCTCATCTGAATATCCTCAGGTGTGTACATGCAAATAAATAAATAAATAAATAAACAAACAACAAATAAATAAATAAGTAAAAAAATCACAAAATGTCTTCTTCCTCTCTATACACGCGGCACCCCAAACACTCCAGAAAATAAATTGCCCTCCGCTGTCTGCCTTTGCTACAAAATAGAAAAGACATTGCAGTGAGTGATACAGCTTTCTTTTGCAGCGGCAATAGCTGTCTTATTTTAGAACACATCTAATTCAGTACTGACACACCTACTACCTACTGAAAGATTAAAACATGCACACCTGTATAAGAACCCGGCAAACTAAGAGATCCCGTTGCACCGTATAGCCTCCTGTAATAGACCCGCTGTACCGTATTTCGCATTCATAGTACCAGCAGATCGATTCCATTTTGGGCAAATCTACACCAGGACGCTGTCACATTTGGTATGACTGCACCCGCTATAAGCTTGCATCAGTATTCACATTAACACATTATCAGTCTCGTCACAGACCAGATCATATGGAAATGCATGGGCTTAGGTGGATGTACGGAAGGTCCAGATAATGTCCATCCCAGTCCACAGAGCGTGATAAGTCAGGAGCTGGTCCGCTTCCATGTCATAAAAGCATGGCATGCCATCAGAGAGTATAGTGACTCATCTAAATTGTGAGTGACACTTGGGTGATCGCTTCTGAACATGAAGCGCATTTGACGGGACAGAAAAGGCATTTAGAATTACTTTATGGCAGCCTTCTCCTCGCACACGCGCACACACACACACACACACACACACACACACACCATCCACTGGTTTGCATTAAAACAGGCTTCAAAACCCCTTCCATCACCCAGCCTGAAAATGGAAGAGAAATGGAATGTCGCCCAAGGAAGAGGAAAGAAAGAGATTAGCCCAAGGTCACATCTGCTCACGCCTGCGGGACCTGAACTTAGCGTGCCGTCAGTCTGAAAAATCGACAGGATGGCAGAATCGTCTCTGCATAACAAGGACTCCCTCCCGCCAATCAAATGGGGGCCCCCGCGCTCCAGCTCCCCCCCAACCGCTGTCGCTCATGCTCCAGACAGATAAACAATCAATTATGTACAGGCAGTCGCCAGGGACAACCTAGTTGTTGTGTGTGCGCTCCTCTCCAACTGTTGGAAGGAGCAGCAGGCTGCGGGCTGCCGCAAACGCATTGTGTGCCTCGTGTTTGCACGCGGACAAAAATGGAAGCGAAGCGTCAATAATTTCCGAGGGGCCCGAGACTGAGAGGGAAGCTTGCGGAACGCCGCGAATGTGGAAATGGGCACTGGATCAATGGCAAGCCTCTGTGCCTCTGGTTCACCTGGGGAGGAAGTTTAAGGCCTGGCACACAAAAGACTCGAGTCTCAAGTCTGTTTGCAGCAATTCTGTTTTGTTCATTTTTTAACCAATCCAAACTTCCTCTCTTTTAGTATGTACTGTACTTCTGCACTTCTGGACAGTCTTTTCCATCTGCCATTAGAAACCAGCTAAATGGAAGGCTGGTTTTGACATGTTTTGTCTCGCAAAACGAAAGCCCTCGATGTTTTCTTCTCCATCAGCCACTGCAGTACCTTGCACTCTACCTCACTTACGATTCCGTTTGGATAAAAGTACGTGTCAAATGAATAAGTCACAATGTAACCCAGTGTTCTGAAGATGCTGTGCTCTCCGTGAGAGACGCCTCTTTAATCCAGACAGCCTAGCCACAGCACCCACCCGCCCGCCCACCCATCATCCTCCATGTCCCCTCGGCGGAGGCTTGGGTGGGTCTGCTATCACCAGATTAAAGCAGCGGCACACACCTCAGGACAGTCCTTTTAATAACATTCAAAAGGGCCCACGCACCCAGCGCCCTACCTTTCAAGGATTAGACGCTAATCTCTGCGAGCAGAGGGCACCCTAGGCTCTTCTTTAGAGAAAAGGGGGAGATCTTGACCTTCATGTTCAAGGGGAAACTCAGTGCTCGGGTGATGCAGGGCTTTCGCGATGGATAGCACTGGACGATAGCAGTGTGCTACTCATCCACCGCTATTAAAGAGAGGAAAAAAGGCCCGATGATCACACTCACACACATCTAGAAAGCCAAGGTTGTTTCTTTCATAACAAACACGCTGTTGCATCATGTTGTGTGTTTTTAATCTCTATAAAAAATGATGTTTTGGTAAAGGATGATGAAACTATAATCCCAGACTAGAAGAGTTTTACCTCTAAAGAAAACATCAACCTCTTACATTTAAGAAGAGAAATCTACAGCAGAAGCAAAACGGGGGGATCTGCAATAGAGACCCTACTAGGAGAAATCATCTCTTAATGTCATCATTTGGTACCTGGAAGAGAATGTGAAAATTCTGACCTTCTCTCTACCATTTTATTAGGGCTATACTACGTTGTTCTACTGCATAACTATCCCGTCCTCTGCAGATGTAGTCCTGGTCACTAGTGGTTGGGTAAATCAAAGAATTATCAATATAACTATATTATCTCTGTCACCTGGGAGAACAAACTGCTGCAGTCTGCAATCTACCGCTAATTGCTTTGATCCCAGGAGATGAAAAGACCACTGCAATTCATCAGAAGTTGGTGTCTTAATACATACTTGGATAATACATCACCGCTTTCCATCTTTTATGGAGCTTTCCCTGCACTTTACCTGGAACTACTCTGGGAAATGGCCGATCCCTTTGGATTGCCTTTCCAAACTAAACAGATGTCCACTCCTCATTAATTACCCTACCTGAGGCCACAGAGCTCGGCGCATCCATGTAAATGAGAGTGACTTTCGGAAATTTGAGCAAGCTTCCAGAGATGAAGCGGGAGCTATTTAGCAGCTCCCTTTCACGTGGCAAGAAAGCCTGGGACTGTTCTAAAGAGCTTCTAAACAGGCTGAATAATCCCAGGAGTATGGCTTCCATCTAATTAAAAGTTGGCAAGGGGCTAAAATGCTTCTCCCATACAGAGGAAAATCTTTCGATTTTGCCATCCTGTTGGCAGACTGCAAGAGCTGGGCTGGGCTTTTTTTTCCTTTCGTTTTGTTTTTGTTTTTGTTCAATTTCCGATTGAATGGCCAACAAAAAGTAATGCCCCAACTGCTGTGTCCTGACTTCTGGTGTGTGGACTTGGATAGTGAGAGGCTTTCTTGTCCTCAGACTGGTATTTCCATTTGTAAACTGGCCGTGTTTTAAGACCAAAACTCTTCTCTACAGTACTGAAGTCAAATAATAGCCATGGCAAAGCAACTTACAAAAAAATAACCCAAAACTCTCTAATCTGTATGGGCAAATGGAAAGTATTTCAACCATAAAGTCATTCCAACCAGATTCCCCATACTTTAAAGAAACTCACTGTCAGTATTACAATGAATGTGCATAATGTGCTTGTCATGTCACGAGTAGACGTGAGCAGTGACTAGATCTAATGTAGGACATATTTCCAAAGGAGACTGCATGACTGTAGAACATATTTTGACAAGTCTGCCACTCCAGAACCTTTAGTATGGCTGAGAGTCGGTGACCTATAAAAAACATGAGCTACAACTGTGTGATAAAGTGTGATAAAATCAGCCATTTTTGCTACAGTTTATCCATTTGGAACATATTAAATAGTCTTATTACTTCATGTATATCGCATATCTGCTATTGTATGCACTCATCCCTTGTATATTACAGCTAGTGAGGTCAGCTACCTACCCTGAAGATAGGATACCCATTTAGCATTCTGGCGACTAGGTACTAGACTGACCTGACACTTACTGGAGTAAAAAAAGAAAAGTCCACTCTCTCCAACCAAACACCTAGCCTCTTCTCTGCTTTGTGCTTTGAGATGTTTCAAAGAGATTCAGAAGTTGAAAAGAAAGGAATGGATTTGAATCCATCCTGTTCAAACTTCAGAGGCAGTATAGACCAAGCTCCAAAGCTCCATATCCACTCAAAAAAGTTTTCTAAGCCTTAATATTCTTTCCAAGATTCTCTTCTCCAACCCTTGCCTATTTGAAATAATCAGTACCTTTAGTTAATACAGCGTCACTACTGAGTGAAAAAAATGACTATATTATCAGAGGTCTTATTAGCTTTTGCTGGCTACACACCCATAATATATAATGGCATTAGACTTTAAGCACAAATACCCAGGGTCACTTTCATTGCTCTGACTTGCATCAGCCTTCAGTCGATTCACCCTTTTACAAGACACTCACCTTTTTTTTTTTTTATCCCCTCCAACAAATTTACCAGGACATGGCAGTAATAAATGGTCAATTTCAAATACCACTCGCAATGCAATCCAAACAGGTTATTCATCTAAGGCCATTTAAAGTACAATAAATCATACTCTTCTGCATTAGACCTCACAGGCCTCCAGGCAATATTTCACAGCATATGCAGGAACAATTATTGTGCACGTATAGCGGCATCTCAGTAACTCATGCTGAAGATGACAGCCATTTTACTGAAGCGTCTCCTACAGAAGTCGTTATATCAGCCATACAGAAAGCCCACTTTAATCACATAAATTGACTTTTATAGGGAGATACATAACCAAGTCTAAAACTCCTGCAGCTCTCAGGCACTTTAATCGTGATCTATGTAAAATTACAGCAGCTAGATTACATCTCCTCGCCTCCATTATTAATCTCTCCAGCATATCAGAGAAATCACACGATGAAATTATTTGTCTCTCCAAAGGCATACCAAAAGTGAATAAATAATAACTTGGGTTTCATTTTTCAAAAGACTTAAACATATTTCTCTATAGAAAAATGACTGCAGAAAAGTTCCTCTTGAGCTGTTATGAAAGGATATCTAAAAACGACTTTTTTCATCGTTAACTACACTGCCCCGCTTTTTCTTTTTTTCTCAGTTCAGTCTGCCTGTTTCCCTGCTACCGTAATATTTTTATATTTTTGAGGTGGGGAATGGGGTGACTGCCAGTGACTGCTGAAAAACGACAATAACTGGCTGCTATCTCTTATGTGGAATCACAACCTGGTTAAACCCAGACTGAACCTCAATCGAGACTGAGATTGGGTCTGGATTGGACTCATTCACTTCGCCAGGTTTCAGGTTAAACTGAAGCATTTTAAACTCCTATCAAAGCATCTCATCCTCTCTGGAGGGGCTGCAAATGCACTTTTCATATAAATCAGTGCTTCTCAAACTTTTGACCTGTGCATACCCAAGACATGAAATGTCTTCCAAATGCTCCTTGTACAATGAATAGCTTGCTTTAACAGTGGATTTGTTTTTGTAAATTGCATAAACAAAATGTTTTTGCATTGCAAGGGGTACTCCCAGGGGTACTCACACACTATTCTGACAGCCACTGAGGTAACTGACATTTTTAAACACAGTTGTGTCCTCACTGGATGGCATCACTTTTTGGTGATGTCATCATTGGTTATGCATATAAAGCCCACCCCATGCCAGATAGCCCAAGCAGCTGTGATTGGTTCATGGGTTTTTCGGTGATACAGAAATAAGCTGAAATAGGTTCAAGCTTCACTGCAGACTCACAGATTCATCTGCTTTAACTAAGGCTGTGAAACCACACTTGGCCACACTGATTTTTACTCAGAAACAGTACCCTATGATATGATCCACAGATTCAATAAAAGCAGCTGAATAAAGACTCAACTCCACTAAACCAATCACTGAAGACCAACTGCTCAACTGTCAGGCAATATACAGTAGTAATTATTTCTTAGAAGATGTAAATATAAACAATCTTGGGCCGAAATTCATTACATGCTAGTCATCAGGAGGGGGCACAGTGGGACACTGCAGGAAGTAAATCCTCTGGCAAAGGCTGGAGGCTGGAAAGGAGCCTGTGTGTGTGTGTGTGTGTGTGTGTGTGTGTGTGTGTGTGTGTGTGTGTGTGT
>JASCQY010000118.1:17058413-17075449 GCA_030264315.1 Sardinella tawilis
TGTGTGTGTGTGTCTGTGTGTGTGTGTGTCTGTGTGTTTTTGTGTGTGTGTGTGGCATCTGCGGAGAGCCAGCATAAGAGAGAATTGTTTTTCTGTTTAATTACAGCATGGGAGGAAATGCACTCTGCTCCATTGAGACACAGTATACAGGGATTTCATTCAAAGCATGATCATCAGCAAATGACTGCAATGAGCAGCATTGAACTGTGCTGAATTACCAAATAACAAAAAGCCTTGTAAGGCCAAAGACCGTTTATAAGAATACAAGGATCTTATCAGTAGCTTCTCTTTAAAACCGATTGAGCAAAAGAAGTCATTGCGTGATGATAATCATGTTGTCTTATTTGGACAAACACTAAAGGTAAAGGTAATGGCACGCTTTTATTTGTGTCCTTTTTCTGCTGAGGGTGCATGCACTTGAGACTTCAAGGTAAAAAAAAAAAAACAACAAAAAAACAAAACAAAAAACAATTGTAACTTTTCTCATTTTTTCCCCATCTCCATTACTCGAAAACAACACCAGGCTTTGGTGTTGAGTGCAAAGACACATGTAGGCCCACGTTCCAAAGCCAGTTTCATTAACAGCTCTCAAGCAAGAGGCCAAGAGGGAGAGAAAGCACTATTACTGCGCCAAGCGCCCTATTGTGGAAGCCTAAGTAAAAACAGACCGTGAGCAAACTCTGCAACATGTGAGCAATCACTGTGTCAGCGTGTTCAGCTGGGCGCTGGAATGACTAAAACCTAATAGAATGGAGGTTGAAGTGAAAAAAAAAAGATAGATCTGGCTTACAACTAAGGTGATTCGATGTTTAAAGAACAAAAAAGTGTGTGGGGGGTGTGGGGTGTGGGGGGGGGAACACACCATTATTAGATTGCAATGTCACTGTCTACCTAACCTTGGGATGGTTCCATTGTTGTCTGCATTCTCCAACACTTTATAAACAAAATGTATATAAAGTTAAAGGGTTTATCCGGAGCGAATCAAACCATAGCCCTGTTGTTTGAGGCTGTAGAGTGCTGTCGAGTGCTGCAGTGTCGAGTCACTCCGGACAATTCCTTTAAGCTTTTCTTTTTAGGATGGCCTAAGTACAGAACAAGTGAACTTCCATAAAACTTCCAGGGAGCATCCACAAACAACCCTGTTTTTATAAATAACACTCAAATCATGAGCCTTCATAAAATCAGAATCCTAAAATGATTCCTCCAATATTTAAAATACAAAACAATAGCATGATGCTACACTGCATTCCCTTTTGCACTCAAACAAAATAAAAACAGATTTTTTCCATATGGTGGTCTCAAAGACCTTGGCAAGTGTAATCAGCTAACTCAGTGCTCATGAATTCAGTACTACAGTAACTCATGAATTCAAATGCATTTTCATCAGAGAGAAGAGAGTCTTAACATCTATCTCACTAAAGACGACATGCTAAATGTGGGCTGAGAGCAAACTGGCGGTGCAGCTGAATGTGGCCAACATGGAGCGGTGTCTCACCTGTGCAGGAGTAATCATCGATCCTGATGTAGCCCGTGTGACAGATGCACATGAAGGAGCCGGGGGTGTTGACACACATGGTGTTCTCACGACAGTAGTGTTTCCCCTCTGCGCACTCATCGATATCTGTACAGGAGAGAGAAAGAACAGCTTCAAGTCAATGACGCTGAGAAAAGCAGAAAGTTTTTTTTTTTCTTTTTTCTACATAGGAGTTTGTGTGGTGTGCTGAAGCATTGAGGCGAAGGTCATTTCAGAGTTCTTGGAAGAAGAAGAAGAAGAAGAAGAAGCGTTAAAGTCAGTAAAAGGCAAAGAGCAGCCTATTTATCTGTTTCAACAGAACATTATCTCTGACCCCACATTCTGATTTAAATGAATTTGGAAAGCCATCACCCCCTGGGCCCACCTGCATTGAAATCCTCAAGGTTCCCCCCTTCCTTATGGCACCGAATTGAAAAAGTGCTCAAATAAAAGCTGTGTCCTTCACTCACTTGGGAAACATTCAATTAATGCACACCGTTCTTCTTCTCTCCTGCTGTGGTTCTAACCTTGCATGTTTTTTTTTTTCTCTTTTCATTTTTTTTTCTTTTTGATAAAGAGACCCTTGCTAAGGCAGCTGTGGATGTGGAGAGGGCCAGCTTGAGTCCACACACACTTTAGTTTAAGCAGCCCCTGCACTCACCCCCCACCGCTTTTCAACATGCATTCTGCCATTGTGAGCTGTGTTACTAAGCCAAGGCCTGCTGCTTTAAACACACACACTCACTCACACACGCACGCACGCACACACACACACACACACACACGCATGCACGCACACACACACACACACACACGCACGCACACACACACACGCACACACACACATATCGGAGACGGACAGGGCCCATATTCATGTGTTCCACTCCCCTACCTCTCCCACTGTGAGACAGTATGCAATGAACCTCGGCGAAATAAATAAATAACTAATAAACAAATTAAAAGAGGCCATGAAAAATCGGTGGCCGCTTTTATCTCTGGATAAAATCATCTGGGTCGAGCCGCTTGCACGGAAAGATAAATTAATAGAAAGCGCCTGCCTTTCGGTTGCTTTTTTTTTTTTCTTTTTCCTCCCCTTCTCTCTCCTTTCTCTACCCAGCTCTCTACCAAAGAGGAATCAATCAAAGTCACACCTATGTGAATCGTCTGAGCCTCACACATGCTTTGTTCAAGGGGAAACCAAGCAGCAGATTCCAATTAAACTCTACCAATCTCTACACACACACACACACACACACACACACACACACACAGCAACGGGGAAGAAACAAAAGCAAACTAGGATTCTGGAAGCACTGCCAGCAAACAAATGAATAAACAATACACTAAAAGGCACAACACCACTGTACATGCCTTCCCTTTTTAGACAATTAAAATGAAATGCTCCACAATAAACAAAAACAAAACAAAACAGCTGCATTCTGTTTTCATCGACAGCACCTGAGCTCTCTCTAGAAGCAGCACATGGCTTTCTCTATAGCGGAAGCATAGCTAGCCGTATCATTTTGGGGCTAGCCACGTTATCTCCAGGGGACAGCGCAGAGGTAGTAATGACAGGACAGGACGCCGCTTCAGTGCAGCCTGTCAGGCAGTGCCGCCGCGGTGAATCTCGCGCTCTACCTGGGAGCCTCATTGGCGTCTGCTGTCTGGGAACGAGGAGATAACACTCTGACTGCCTGACTGCAGCGCACCACAAAAACACATGCTAGCGCCGCCGGATCTCCCTCTATAAAAAAAACAGGTCATCTGGGCTTGCGAACCAAGCAGGGCAAACCTTGTCTTAATGATGGGGGTTGTTTGGAATGTGTCCAGGGAAGCACTGTACATGTTGTCTGACAGAGGTGAACAGGCTGGCGGTGTAATGGCCAGGCCGACCCAGGTCAGCCATATTTCTTCATATTTTTCACACATTCCTGGTTTGAATTTTGAAAATGCTCATGATAGAATGGGTCTCCACTGTTAATAGAGACCGATTATTTTACACAGAGTGGATGAATGGCGTATTGAAACTTCTACTCTGATGTTATATTCAACTTTATCAAAAACAAAAACACAATTACAACCTGATGTTGAGGCTGGGGATTGAAATGATCCATTTCGGCTATTGACAACCACAATTGAGTTGGTTTGTGTTGTGGTATGTGACATTACAAGTAGCCTTTGTTCGAATTTGTTCATTTATTGTATATATTTTGGGGTCACTGGGTTTATGGTAAGACGCCTTAGCCCACTGAGCCATGGCACCTCCAATAACTTCCGATTTGCGATTCTTGCACGACAGATGGCGAAACTACATACCAAAAAAATACCCTGTTTGCAGAGGTTAGAAGACACGGAGAATACCTTGAAAATATCCTGACTATAATAGATTGAAACTGGCAAAGCACTCAGAACCACGGATAGGAAGACTAAAGAACACTTTGCTGGAGAGCCCTGCCATGGCCTCATGACATGCTTGTTGCGGATGATAAATCATTTCATGTCGCCTATATGTCACGTGTCTGCTTGTTGTAGAGATCCATTGAATTCAACAGCCATTCAGCAGCACAATGGACTAAGAAAGACCTGATTAATGGTAATGAATCTCATTGTGGCAGGTAAACTGCTTGTCTCCCCAAAGCAAGAATGCCAGAGTTACAATGTAACAAGCACTTAGCTCTTGGAAGCGACTCGATGCTTGCCTTTCATTTATCAGGGCTAGCATTGTTATCAACAGCTGATGATCATCTATCATCATTTTGTCTGCAGTCCTTTATGGAATACCGCTGAGATTATCCTCCAAAGTAAATTGCACACACAGGTGCAGTAGTTGAGGGCAAAAATAGGAAAGATTACTAAATTGAACAAGGGAACAGAATAAAAAGGGCTTCCAGAGAAAGGGAGATAACAGTTCTGAGAACAGTTCTGCGAGCCATTTTTGAAAGCCAGCCATAGGCCGAGTCGAGCTTAAGGATGGTGAGGTCACAGAGACCAGTCCGCAGTCAGGTCAACCCTTTAACTAGGGCCCGGGTCATTCTTTGAGTTCATCACTGTAGTAATTGCATTTGGGATTCTGCCCTCTCTCATCAGTCACTGCAAATTAGCCTCCATCTGCCTCATGTAATTATTCAGCAAAGTAAAATAAAAAGCATTCAGAGTGCTCAGAGATGCTCTCGTTTCCTGGGGCATTAATCTCTCAAGCAAGTCCACTGAGGTTTTTGGGATACTCCAGCTAACCATTCTATCCTATTGCTCTAGTAGTGTAGCTTGTGCTACACAAAGCCGTGGATGAAATGGACTGAGACTTCAGCTATATCTTCAGCTATGTCTTTACGTCCATCAGTTGAAAGCATCTTCATGTTCACATTGCCAATGGGTCCCTTGGTACAAAGCGTATCAAGATTGAGATAAGCATTCTATTGAAGGCCACATGAAGGCCACAAAATGTCTACCTCGACACATTATAGAGCATATTGACTAACTAGCTAACACATAAGAACAACATGAACAGAAGGAAAGACGATTATTATGTGTTGTGCAAGGTGTCTAAAATACATTAGCATTGCGTGAAGGTAGCTAATGTGATGATACTGTGGTGTTTCATGATGTTATAACAACAGCACAAGAGGTAAACCCTGACAAAACACTAACACAGTAACAGGAACTCCAGCAACATCAGTAAAACAAAGCCAGTACTAGCCCATTCATTGTCGGTCAGGGAAGATTTAGCATTAAAATCCCTACACATAACAAACCTTGTGTTACAGTAAATAATGTCATAACTTAATGTGGATGTGGTCACGCCATAAAATCCTCCAAATTTACATCCTTCGTATTTTTTTCTCAACAAATTCAAATAGGTTTCAACACTGGGTATGATTCAAAAACCTCTCTGGTTTATTTTCCATGGCAACAGATGGAAGAACCAGCAGATGGACTATGATTACTATAGGACACCAATATTTTCATTCAAGCCTCTAACATGCAACATCATAATCACCCTTAAGCATAGCAACCTGGCACACAACAGACCAAAGACATTCATGGATACACGGCAGAGACAAGATTTATCATTAAAAAATACATTTGACAAGATTTGCTTAATTTTAACACTTTTTGATGAACAACCCAACCCATCAAGTACTGATCGACTAGGCTCCCCTTCCCCTATTTGCTAAATGCTTAATGTGGAGCAGGGCAGATTCCCTCTCACTGAATCTGGCTGGGGGGGGGGGGGGGGTGGATGGGGTTCAGTGTTTTCTCTCCAACACAGCAGCGTTCCAGCAGAGGCAAGTGCAGAATCCCCCAGAGTCTCTCATACCACAGCATGGATGAAAAATTTACACAGGAGTGATCTCATAGTCTATTTTGGGCTCCGCAATGACCTAGGACTACTTTAAAGTACTGTTGCTTTCTTTGCCTAACTAAAAAGGCAACTCATAATCGTGTTACTGTTGTGTTATGTTGTTATCCGGCAAGTGAAACAATGCTTTTCCCCGCGTGGAGGATTCAATATTCAATTGCTTGAAAAATGATGCTGTTCACGAGATCATAACTTATTTTCACAGGCTACAAGGAGGTTCACAAGCCTTGATTTATTTCATAGACATACTCATCCTGTTCACTCATATGCAGACACAGATCCAGCCAATTCCCTCATATTTTAGCTTTTATCAAAAACCTTTATTCAGAAAACTGAACTATACAACCAAGATGTACTGTATGTACCTGTGCACATAGTCTACTCTGTCTAATATGCATTCTTCAAGTGAAGATCAGACAAACACTGATGTGTTGCTCTATCAGACATCAGTGTCGTTTGCGACTCAAACAGCACACTTTAAAAAGACACATGGAGCTGCAGTTTATTAGTGTGGGAAGAGGAGGCGTCATGACACCAAACCAAACCCAACCTTAGGCTGCTCTGCGAGGACTCTGTTCATTTCAGACAGGCTGCCTGATAACATCTTTAATCATGTAGATTGCCCAAGACTTGGGCAATTACCATGCCAACTGTTGGCATTAGACGTGCTCAGGCCAAACAAGGCGAGGGCCAGGAGAGCGGAGCACACTTGTCTCCCCCCGTTAGCCTTTCTGCCAAATAGAGGAGCCAGTTTCATTAAAAAATCCCACTGATCCCCCAGCAAGGTGACAGCAGAGCCGGGGCACTCACAGACCACGGGTGGAATCCATTAGTGGCCGGGAAAAGTAGGCCATGGATAGAGAGAGAAGGAGAGGGGGGGGGGGGGGTGGAGGTGGGAAATGAGGTGGGCGAGACGTTGATGACTTACTCGGAGCAACCAAAAAAAAAAAACAAATAAATAAATAAAAAAGGAAGGTACTTGCACAAAATCAGGCAAAATCCTCTGTGAAGCCACAAACTGCACAAACATCCCAGGTGGGGGTGGATTTGAGTCAGGAAATGATGCACCAGAAGAGAGCTGCAGACCCAATCAATGACAAGGCAACTGATCAAGCAGCAAGTTTAAAAGCAAATTGAGTATTAAGTTTATTCTAAGTTTTGGATAAGAGAGGGAGGTTTTACAATACTCTTGATTTACTTCTAGTGATAAAACTGCTGACACGGTATTATCTTTTATATGCCGACGAGCGCAGAAGCTCGTATCAGGTAAAGGAGAAGCATGACTAAGGAATCTTGACTGAAGGGTCCATGGAAAAGCTGTCACAGACCGCGGGCATCTCATTCACGATGTTAGTCTGAACGGTAGCGATGCCAAGTTATACACACCCGCTGGTCTATGTGATAACAAACACTTCCCAGTCATGGGCAGTCGAGAAGGAAAAAGGCTCAACTGCGTGGAAGTGTCTCAAAAGGGCGCAGACAGGATGATCAATCAAAGTCTGTTTAGCTGAGTGGCCCTGCATGAACACTCGGGCAAAGCACCTGTGCTGAGGTTGGTAATGAACGGCCTTCACGATGATTGATGCGCGCGCTGATCGTTTGCCGCTTGCAAAATGTCACTGATTGATAAACGGGCGGCGACGGGCAGTGTGCCAGGAATCAAAATCCCTGACGCTCTCTGTCTTGACAAAATCTGCCCATTCTTTCCTCCCCCTCGAGAACAGCGTGGATCAATCATCAGGTGGGCTTTCAAAGAAGAAGAAGAAGAAGAAGAAGAGGAGGAAGAGGAAGAGGAAGCACCATTGCGGCCCGTCACTGATAAGCACAGAGCAAGTCTGAAAGGACTCTTCTTCCCGTGTGGTAGAAAGGTATTTCTAGTCACGCATAAAGCCTCTTAAAAACACAAAAGCAGATGCCAGCAGTCATCCCACCCCACCCCACCCCACCCCTCATGGGCACTACAGCTGTCTTTGGCACTGATGGGCACAGATGGGTGGCGTGTGTTCAGCTGGTACCTTCGCAGTAGGCGTTGTCGTCGCGCAGCGGTCGGAAACCGTCCTTACAGCTACAGCGGGCGGCCGCCTCCAGGTTCATGCACTCGGAGTTCTCTACGCAGGGGTTGTCCTCGGAGCAGAAGTCATAGCCTACGGGGTGGAGGCAAAATGTACCATAAATACAAAGAAATTACCAAAGAAAATGGACTGCTCTGTTTTAAACTAGTCTGCCACTAAAACATTTCGACAGATATTATGCTTTGCTTTTGAGCAATTACAGAGGTAATGGTGTCTTGTTTTTTTTGTTTTGTTTTTAAAGTGTTGTCATTGTCAGATACACTGGATGTCTGTTGTTCTGTCCAAAAGCTATTTGGGCTTTCTGTTACAACCCAGACAGTGTTTATGAGCACATATGTCATGTTGTTCCAGCACAGGAATCAGCCAGGAGTGGAAGTGCACCTCTGCAGATTTTACAGCATCTGTCTGTGAGGGTGATCTGTTCCACCTCGGGGCAGTTCATCTCAGGACAACTGGGGGTCACCACCCTGTGCATCGTCCGATCCTGTTCCAAGATTTAAAAACGAAAACAAACCAAAAAAAACTTCAGCTACATTTAATGTTCTTTGATTTATGCAAAACAGGTGAAAAAAACAACAATGGCAACTGAACAAACACAAATCTCTCTTCCAGTGCCTTCTCTCAATTCATCCCTTCTCATGCAAGTCTAATGAAGCCTTGCGTGAGAAGTGATGTTGATTACATTTGTTGGGCATAGATGACTGACATTTGTGTTGGCTAAATTGAAATAAGGGCTGCCGATACTATTTATTAAGGAGGACCCACACAGCCTGCATCCATTACTCTTTCTCCCATAATTGAGCCCCTGCCTCCACACAAGAGAGATCACAACAGGCCTTTAGCGAGCCGTCATCTCTGCTAGAATGTTTGTGGACTAAGTGTGTGGGTTGAGATTTCAAATAAAAAAAAAAGAAAAAGAAAAAAAAGAAAAAGAAATCGCTTGTATAAAAATAACAGCATTGCCACTCCATTTAAGGCTACTTACTCTGCACTCCAGTAGCAAGCACATGCCGTTGTCACGAATGGTGCGGCTTTCACCTTCCACCAGCTCCCGTCCATTGAACACGCACACCGCTGCAAACAGACACAAACGCCGCTGTCAACGCCGAAACATGTAGCATTTTGTGATATTGACAAGTGGCGACATTTTATAACACCCTTCAGCCATCGAGACATGGCAGGCTGTTGGTTGGATTTACAACTTATCATTTGACATAGCATGATCAAAGTGATTATGGATCGGGACAGCACATCGGGGGAAGTTTGGCTTCAATGTCACAGCAGTCATTTTAGAGGGGACTGTAGTTTGTAGTGCGATTGAATGTTCGAGGAGGATGCTTCAAAACAGGTGTTTGTTGAGGCACACAAACCTCATTATCAGACAAACAGAAGTGTGTGATCAAGCCAGAGGAAAGACAAAAGCCCAGCGTGTGCGTTCCCGCAACCTTATGCAGATGACGTTATTGAGCGAGATGAAGTGCCGAATCAAGTGCAGCAACGCCAAACAATCCTTTCAGCGCGCGGTGCGGTCGGCTCATCATCGTCGCACGCCTTCAAACGCGCGAGCAGCCCAGACTCTGGAGGGACACTGCACGCAGCGATAAGAGGCAGATAGAAAGGCGAAGACTTGCTGCGGAGCCTCTCCACTCAGCACAGAGAGCCGGGCTAATTAGCGTAGCGCTCGTCAATGGCTGTGTGACTCACTGACAAGAGGAGCGTGCTGATGAGTTGTGCATCTGTGTGTGTGTGTGTGTGTATGATGGGTGGTAGCCGGGGGAAGGGGGGGGGGGTGTTTGTAAATGTTACAGTTGAGAGAGGCCTACTTTGGACTGATAAACTCTACTTCTTCTGGCTTATCACCTCCTCCCAACACATAGACACACACACACACACACACACACACACACACATACGTACACACACAGCCACTGGTTTATTTAGCTCTCCAAATAATTGACCACAAACACACTCCATCTCTATAATACTGTATAAATACATGACCTAGTCATCAGCCAGAGTTGAAGTAAATGGGATAACTAGCTGCAGAGCGGCTCCCTAGTTGCAGCTTACGCTTGATGTGAGTGGGAGTGTGTGCGGTAGTGAGCACTTGGCTCATGATGAAACTTCGCAGATGACACAACACACACACACACACACACACACACTCACACGCACACACTGGTACACACACGCTCCACTCAACTGTTGCAATTATATAATGATAAGTCAAAACAACACAGCTATTTATTTTCACAGCAGTGTCAGTGCAGAGGCGCTCGTGTTGCTGTAGGAGAGCCGGTCCAAGTTAACACCGAGCCTGCAGTGGAATGCAAAGTCAAAGATAATATAAGTCTCTGGCGCTCTATCTGATTCATATTTATTTATGTATGGCAGCGCTTTACACAGGGGGAAATGAGCAGTGTGTACTTGTCGGCATTAACAAGCACGGGGGGAAAAAAGATGACTTTGTATACGCAGCATATGAATTCCTTTCATCACAGCGGCTTTTGGATTGTCACAAGTCCATTTCTGGGGATCAACCCAGTAGCTCTGCTGAGGCGCTGAAAATGAAAAATCTGATCACATTAAATAAAAAAACTTGCTGGCTAATAAAATGAAGGCAACCCCCCCCCCCCAACACCCCTACCCTCCAAGCTTAAACAACCAATGAATGTTTGTTCAGAGGATGTCATGGAGGGGGGAAAACAACCTCTGATCAGCAATGCAAAAAGGATCAAGGAAAAATATAACATGCTGACCGTACAGATATTGCTTGTGAGCCGTCTGAAGTTCACATCATTTTAAAATGTGAGGTGTTTTTTTTCCCCATTCCAAAACCCTGCACCATTTCTCCACCAAACTCAGAAGTACAAGGAGAGAATTTCTCCTGATATGAAAACAAGATGCCGGAAAAAAACAACAACAACAAAAAAACAACTTTGCCTCCAACACTTGACTTCTCTTTCACAGGCTATACCTTCCTACATGCATATGAAAACAAGTGTTTCGTAACCTGCCACCCATTTTTATGATCCCGTTTATGTAGCCGGCGCAGAGGTCTGTGCGAGCCGAGGCCTTGCCTTGAATAATTTATTCGTCTATGTAAATGCACTGGGCTGACATCTCAGGAGGCATGTTGGGATGTAGCTTAGCAACGTGGAGATGTGGTCAGTTGTCAGGCAGCCCTTGTGGAGGCGTGCTGTGTGAAGCGCTGTGCTGTCTTCGGGGGGGAGTGTGAACACAGGCCATGAGACTGCTGGCAGTAAGTGCTTGCCTAGTGTGCAGTGTGTACTAACTGTTTGTATGTGTGTGCGTGCGTGTGTGTGTGTGTGCGTGTGTGTATCTGTACATGATACAGTACATCTACAAATACAGAACACCAATGTACTATATAGAAGATGGGAGACCACATGAGATAGCTGTGTGTGTGTGTGTGTGTGCATACGTGTGTGTGTGCATGTGTGTGTGTGTGTGTGTGTGTGTGTGTGTGCGTGCGTGCGTGTGTCTGTGTGTGTGTGTGCATGTGTTTGTAGGTTTGCAAGAGGGCATACTCACGCTGGCACTCTTTGCAGCAGGATCCCTTCACGTAGGTGGGGGCAGTGCCCGACGGGCAGTTTGGAGGTGGGCAGGAGATGGTCTCACACTGCACGGTGCCGTTCTGCAGAGACATCACACAACTCATCACACATCCAGCATCCATATCACCACAGACACTTACAGTACATGCCAGGGTTTCCCCCAGTGCTTTATAGTTAAGGCGGCCACCTTGACAACAAACACCTACCACCTTGACTAAGTCTCCAGAAAAGATCAATATTTGGTATTGTGAACATAATTTCCAAAAAATTGTGTAGGCTATTCTGTTTTTGCTTCCTGTCATATAGGACATGAAACTGCACAACATAACCTTTCCAATGACAACAGTTAATACTTTCTGATACCGACTAACACCACCCCCCGCCCCACCGCCACCTTGACTAACTAATTTTCTGAGGGAAACCCTGCATGCATATACGACTGCCTGTCCTACAGTATGTCCTCTCCGTCCTCATGCATGTCCCTCTAGCAAGTCCCATCCCAGGACTGATTGATTTGACCTCGCTGGCTCTATTGCGGAAGGGGCGTGATGCATGCCAATCACTGACACGGTTTAATCCATTATTTTAACCTGTCGTTTGGTCAAATTGTCAAATTTAACCCTTCTTTTGTATGGCTTGTTGTATGTTTCACAGCAAGGGACCGAGCGACAGGCGGTAGGTAATTCATTGTACTTAACATCGTGAAAGGCCATTTCCGACTCTGACATTTGGAGAGCGTTTCAAGTCGCGCTGATTGAACAGAGGCGGGCGATCACGCAAACGGCGGCACGGAAATCTATCCAACAGGGAGGCCCTCTGTGGCGTTAGCATTGTGACCTCAATCACTTTCTTCTCACATTCCATCATGGCCGCACAGGTACATGACGAACGGTAATTGCAACATTCTTAATTACGACCACTTGAGAACTGACATTGCCAAGATTTGCTGGACAGCCTCGCAAACCCAATAAGCACAGGTGTAATTATACCCATTCCTTAGTCATTAGATGCAGTCTACCAAAAGATATGTAATTTTGTTCAATTACACGGTAAGCTCCGGTTGCACAAATTCACTACTTTGGATTGTAAACTTGTGTGAGTAAGGAAAATAAATCAAATACAATAAGGCATAGAGGGACAGCGGGTGAAATGTGTTTACTTACATTAGTTTGGTTGTAGTTATGGGTTCTCTGCAGATGCTTTTATCAAAGATACACATTTCCAACAAAGCTTAACCTAACCAAGGTTTACATTGAAATTAGCATTCTTTTCAGCTACAGTATTATATTATATATTATATGAGCTGAGTTAATGCATAGAAATGTGCTATACATTGGGATGCATTTCTTTTCTGCATTTTTGTCTCCTATGCAATCAGGATGAGATTGACTCAAGCTGGCCAGTAGTGGGGAGAGGACTGTATTTCCGTCGGCCTCAAACCCCTAAAGAGCCGTGCACTCTTTGTGGGAGTGTCTGTGTGTGACAGGCGCTCTCAAAGAGCTTTCAAATATCTGTGGAACAGTGAGCAGAGCTCAAGGCTGAGCCTCCCCTCCCCGCTGTCCTCAGACAGACAGACATACGAGCATACAGACATACAGACAGAGACACAGTGTGGGCTGACACAAAAGGCACCAAAGAGAATGCTCCCCACCCAACACAGACACACACTCACACACACACACAGACACACACACACACACACATACTCACATACACACTCACACACTCACACATACACACTTACACAAAGACACATATACACACACAGACCCACACACACACACACTCACATACACACACACACACGCACACACATACACACACCCGCAAGGCAACCCCGCAGGGCGAGCCCACGCCCGCACACACACACACACACAGGAGGGGGCCCCCACCGTGCACGTGCAGTTCTTGCAGCCATCTGTCCAGGCCTCGTCCTGCCTGTAGATCACCCCCTTGACGCTGCAGGTCCGCTCACAATAGCAGCTATCCAGCCCATTCATCTTCTCCTCGGCCATAGACAGCTGCTCGCAGCGTCCACCGTGAACAAAAGGAGAGGGGAGGGGGAGCATGGAGAGCAGAGGAAGGGGTGGTAGGGTGATAGGGGGAGGGGGGGGGGGGGGGGGTGCATGAGCGAGGGGAGTGAGAACCACAGGGAACATTATTCCTTTATTGTCAATAGGAATCACATTATCAACAAGCACTCCGGCAAACCACTAGCTAGCCTGCTGGGAGAGGACTGCGGAGAAGCCCAGGGGAATGGGGGGGGGGATGAAATATGCGTGTAATTATTAGTTAAGTGGTGATCACTCAGGGGCCGGCGTGGCCCTATCTGGATTTGGCTTGCCCGAGAAACTCGGACGAAATGAAATGATCGTAATAATTTCTAGACACTGATTGTTTTTCCAACACTGAGAAATAGCTTGATCAAACACCAAAATGAAAACAAATGAAATGTTTTCTTGCAAATGCTGAAGGGCCTGGAGATCTATTAACTGTGGAAAAAGTACCATGTGGCCAGCTGAAATAATTGCTATCTATATATCTTGCAATATGCAGGGCAATAACATCATAGTGCACACATCATTTTTTAATATGCACTTCTAAAAAGTCTAGAGTTGAAGCGACACGAACGTCCTCAGTTACCTTGCTTGAAGTTTTGGCCAAAATGTCTTGTAGTTCCATGATTTTCTGAACAAGTCCATGAAAATCATTGCACGTTGGACAAGCTGGAACAAATAAACATAAACAATAAACAATAAACAACAACAAGGTTTCACCACTGCAGGTACTGTATGTGTAACTAGTGCTAAGAGTAAGAAACAGCATACAGAGGGGCCTGATCAATAGACACTCACTTCGGTTCAGGTCCGGGCACTGGGAGATGTACCCTTGAGGCATGACAAGGATCTGGACATCTTGCATAGTGCCCTGCAAAGTAAGACGCAAGACATGCCACAAAATTGCATCCGGCAGCTTAAAAACCACTTTTCAAATTTCATTCTGACAGGCTTTGATCCATCAGAGATGTCCATAATCAACTGGGCCACTTTTGACAGCGAGGAGGCGGCCAGGTCACTGCCATTCCACGGTTTCATCGACGAGATGAAATGAATTTTCAGAGAGGCAGACAAAAGAGGGTGACATAAACGCATCGACTCATCTCAAATCTCCTCTTTTAAGATGGCTTTTCAACGGTCTTAGGATACTACCCCTGGCCATTCAAGAGAGATCCTTGAGGACAATGCTTATATGGTGACTTTACTGTATGAGAACAGCGACCTTTTCCAGTTTTAAGAAATGCAACAGCAAAAGGACTGGTACCAGAAAATAATCTTATAATACCAGAAAATAATCTTTTCAAGTCCTTACATGAGTGAGACTATACAAAACGGTGCAATTAGTTCCATTTGCTCAGAGTTGCTTTTAGTTTTGGGGGGAGGGGGGGGGGTCCTGACCTCTTTAGTTGGCCCCACACAGTGAGCATGGCACAGTGCTCTGTGAACCAAAGATGTGGATGTTAGCCATGCAATAACAATTTCTGTTTTTCTCCATCTCAGTTTGATGAGCGCAAGCAGGAGAAACAGATGAAATTAGTCTCGGGGATCCTTAATTTGATAGCTCTCCATCCTCCTGACATGTGGAAAGCCATTGCCTTACATATACTCCCGGGGTAACCATGGAAACCTGGTCCATTTCATCCTTGGAGTATGTTTATTTCCCTTACAGAGGGGAAATGGCACAACTTGTGAGAAATTGTTTCTGAAATTGCCACGCCACTTCAATTCCGCGCAAGCCTAAGTTGGCTATAAGGATTCGTACAAAGCTGACATTAGGCCTGCTGATTCGTAAAACACAATTCGAGGAGCGTAAATTTGAGCAGAAACACTTGTGCACTGCCACCATTTCCTGGAATTGACAGAGCATGTCAACAAGTGCCCTATTCCCAAAGTCCTCAGCGGACTCTGGTCAATCACATGATGATGAATCTCTTCTATCAGAATAATCAAGGTGACGCAGGTAAGCAAGTGCATACTTACAGTGCATACTTAAAAGCGAAGCATACTGCATATTGACATAGCCTAATGTGTGTGTGTGTGTCAGTGTATATATGAGTGTGTGTGTGTGTGTGTATGAGTGTGTGTGTGTGTGTGTGTGTGTGTGTGTGAGTGTGTGTGTGTATGTGTGTGCTCTGAATGCAGACAAAGGAGGACAGTGGCAGATGAGCTCTCCTTTTCATGTGCTGAGATGAAGCGCTAATCAGACTCTCAGAGGAGGGGGGAGGGGCTGAAGGCAGGGGGAAGATCATTGGGTGACCCCCGAGTCCTCCTTCATCTGCCAATTAACGCCAGGAAATCTAACAACCTGAGGCGTTGCAGAGATGTTCTGGAGGAGGAAAGGCCACACAATCTGACAGCGTATATATGCACATACACACACACACACACACACATAAACACACATACACACACACACACACACACACAAGAGTACAAAAAAGCATTTCGGCACAAACACATCCATGTTACTTACAGTCATGACATCTTTCTCTCACACAAACACACACACACACACACAGAACACCATAAGCTTTGTGAAAAGATTAGAGATAAATGTACCATCTTGTTTGTGTGTGACAATGGCCATGTGCTGGAGGGATGGATAAGGATGAGGGGAGGGGTAAACAAGTGGCTGATTTAATGAGCTATTTTAAGTCACGATCTAATCACTCTTCTCCTCCTTCTACTGCTGCAAGGTTATTGAGTCTCAACGTTTCTATTAAAGCAGGAGCCGTCTGCAAGAAACTCTTTTTAAGAGCAACAAAAATGACAGTTAAAACGATTGCATTCGTTTCATAGGAAATGATTCATCGCTACATTGTGCGCATTGAAGATGAGCAAAAGGTTAGAATACTGCATCACAGTGGAACAGCAATTTCTTCATTTATGTGTGACTGAATAAAAATGCAACACTGTGCAATACCTTAAAGAATCCATGGGCACCATTTCTTTGTCCCAGCCAAAAAGATGTCCCCTCTGGAATATCCATCGATGGGACCTCGACCACTCTCTCATAAATTCTAAAGATACAACAGGAAAGGCAAAGAAATACTATAAATCATCAGATCAAAGCCATAATTTTTTTCTTTAAAACAGGTATTTCATTTTTTTTCTTCAAGTCAAACTGCAACAGAAAAATCCCATTATTCCAATATGCTAATTCCCTCTCATTTGCATACCTGTTGCAATCCACATGCAAGATGACGTGGGAGGCGCTGACAGCCAGCGATACTTTATGCCACTGGTCATCAGCCAGGGTGTAGGGGAAGGCCTCTGTGTGCGGCTGCATGCCCCGCGTGCGCAAGTGGAGCCGCACTTCGTTCCTCTGACCACTGCTCTCCAGCTCCAGGAACCTGGAAAAAGGGATACACAACAACGGACACACACACACACACACAGACACACACACACACACACACACACACACACACACACACACACACACACACATACACA
>JASCQY010000118.1:17075614-17090614 GCA_030264315.1 Sardinella tawilis
CACACACACACACACAGACACACACACACACACACACACACACACACACACACACACACACACACATACACACACACACACACAGAGAAACATGAGGGAGCACACACGACAGCCAAACCAGACCAAACACTGGTAAGGGCACCGACAAGGTCAAGGAAACCAGCAAGACAAAACTAGAGCACAGAGACCTCAGAGGCTCCAGCAACACAAGCTACTGTATTTCATGTTCTCCCCTCGACCAGAAGACAGAAACAAGGTCCCTCAGGTACCCAGCCACAAGAACTTCTGCCTCTGCTCTAATGATGATAGATGTGTCCATCTCCTTAAAGGAAGCACCATATGGACACACATCTCCTGAGACTTAAAAGCTGCATATCTCTGCCCAGGCAAACGATATCATATGTGTATGCTGCATGTGTGTACCATGACAAAGGCCATATGTATATATATATACATATGTATATATATAAAGCCATAATATGTATAAAGCCATAATAAAAGCCACACACACACAAATACTATGTATGTATGTATATATATATATACAGTATATATATATATATATATATATACAGTATATACATACATACACAGTATGTGTGTGTAGAATAAGAGAAGGAGAAGTGGAAAGATCATGCTGGTATTGTTATGCGGCAGGGCCACTCCCACCCGATTGAGATTCACTCTGTGGAGTGACACTAATGGAGAGAAGCTGCCAAAACAGTCATCACCCGACTCTTTAATGACAGACCATTCTTTTTAGGCCCGCGCTTGAAAGCGCCATTTGAAAAAAAGCCAATTACAGATATGTGGCTGTTGATTTGCGTATCTACAAACTGGATCTAATTAGCTTTTTTTTTTCTTCTTGCTTTGCAGGGCTCCTTTTTTTTAAGTTGGAATGAGGATCCAGTAATGGCGAAGAATACCAATAAAACTTTGTCACTGCAATACTGTACATTAGAGCTCCGAGCCAAGCAGTTCCACGCCGCTAATCAGCATAGGATGTGGAGTGATTAACAGCTATAAAGGTCTTTATTGGGCATTGATTAAAATGTGCAGACTTCTATCAAGGCACACTGCATGCTTTGTTATATTACATCTGACTCCCCGTCTAAAGCTGTGCAGCAGCACCAAATAATATAATAGACCCTTCTCTGTCAATATGTCCCTCGTTTCTGATTCGGATTCAGCTTTTGTAGGAGAAACGGCATTCAATTACCAGCAGCGGAGCATTCCTTTTACCCGTCAATTTGGACTAGAGGAAAATGATCAAAGAAATTGAGGTCATTTTCAAATTACTCCACAAGAAAAATGGCAGTACAGTAGGTCACTGTAGAGAGCTCTGTGACAAAAGCGACCTCATGCAGCACAATGAGCTCCTGGTGAACCAGATGGCTTTAGTGAACAGATGTTAATAGAGACCAAATGCAGGTGAGCGGCACCATGCTCTTTGATAAGTACAGTATGCAGTAACTAGGCTGTTTTTGTGAGAACAGCATTTATCCTTCAGGAAAATTTTTTTTTCTATCACAGGTGACATCTTAACAAGTAGGAAGTGATTTCAAGAAAAGACACATTGTATTTTTTGCGATAAATAAACAAATCCTGACACTAAAAGGACCATTCGAATGAGTCTAATCACAGCAGGGAAAGAGAGAATGACTGACCGTTGGTCTGCATGGTGGATGGATAAGATGACTCCAGAGTTGAGACGCTCCTGTTTGAGGGTGGCCACAACGGTAAACTCCGTCTTGTTCCTCAACTTCCGAAGCATGCGCTCCGCCACATCCTCTGTCGCTTTCACATTCCGGGAAGCACCTGAGACAGAGAGGAAAATGTTAAGCCAATACTCTTATCTAATTGGCCCAGCTGAGAGCACACATTGGGTGCAAATTTACTCCAGCCTTTGAATCTATATTCATGCAAACAGTGAGGAAGAAAGTCTGAACCTGTTCCATTGGCTTGAGTTTCATTTGACATGATGGTGATTACGGTGAAATTGGAATGGCTTCCTCAAGGAACATGACATTTGTCATGTCAGTGTAGAATTAAGATATCAAAATGTAGTGTAAACAAATGACCACTGCTCTTCCATTTGCCATTATTGCCACTCAGAAGAATCTTCTCCTGTAACAAGGTGTGTCTGGTACCAGGAGTTCAACCCAGAGATGAGAATGGCTTTTTTAGAATAAAAAGCACTCCAAGCATTATGGTTAGTAAAAGGTTATGATGCATGTACTGTAAGCATTCTTGGACTGAAAAAGTCTTGGTGTTCGCCATAATGTATCTTGACCTTATCATATGCTACTATTAGTTACCGTATGTGTATTTGTGTGTAGTGGAAGATTGTAGAACCGCACTTTATCTGGCCCCAATGGAAAAATAGATTTGTGTGATAATAAATGTTGTAGGTATCATGATACTGATTACACACTTCAAACTGTGGAGACAGGCTCCAGAATACATGTAATGATGCAAGTTTGTGGGATGTTATGTGGGACATTATGTCATGCTAAAACAATATAGAAGTCACTGATCGCTGGTCAATATTTTGAGCCGACTGCTAAGCACATTTTGGAGCCGACAGGAATCTTTTCTTGTCCTTCCATCCTTTTCAAGTACATAAGAACACTTCTCAAACTTTTTGTCTAGGCATTCCTAAAATTCTAATGGCTTCAAGATCTTCAGGTGATCAGGATATTTCTCTACATGGAACATTAGGAATCTCTTGGTTGCCATCACCTCTTCTCTCGATCTGCCATTCCGTGTCAGTGCCAGCTCTACCACCTCAACACCACTTAAACAGATGCATCATTAAACAATCCCATTTCTCAGAAGCCTTGACATCAAAGGCTTGGTTCATGGCACGGTTTCACATGCACCAGCTGCATCTGGCACCAGCATTGTTCCTCAGCATAAACACACCACCTCCGTCTGGAGAGAGGGAGAGGGAGAGGGAGAGAGGGGGAGCGGGGTGGCCCAGGAGCACAATGCCAGCTGGGATACAGTACTTAACTTGTGATAGGCTACAGTTGGACCAGATAGAACATACTGGAAAAATGCTGGACCCTGTTTACTGACCAAAGGAGGTTAAAAGGCTTTCTGTTCATCAACATGAAGCAGATTTCACATCAAAAGCTTGCACTACATTTTCAAAAGTAAAACAAAAACAAAAAAAAACAGTATAAATAGGGTTTACTTTTCAACAATAGTTGATCAGATGGCCACATCACTGTCAGGCTTGAAACAGGACAGAATGACAACCAAGTGAAAGCCACTATGCTCTTATTCCCAGACACAATGGGATAGAATGGGCCACGCTGCATGTGTTTGTGTGTGTGTGTGTGTGTGTGTGTGTGTGTGTGTGTGTGTGCCCAGGAGAGCTCCATCACTGGGCTCTCTGTCAGAGGCGGGCCCCTTTGATCTCCAACCAAAAACCACAGGCTCAGCGTCAAGGAGTGGAGCGAGCTTGACTGACGAGGGCGGCGTCCGCAGGGATGCCTGCATCCACACCCCATACTGAATCTGTGGAGACCAGTCTTACACACACACAAACCACACACACCACACACAGCCAACAAAAGCCTAAGAGAATGATCAATTACCCCGGTGGAAAAAGAGGAAGCAAAAAGCCGTCGGAATAAATTAATTTCTGTTGCTCTCCTATGCGGGTCAGCTTGGCCACCGCTGAATCAATATGATGCTTGAGACCGGCACTGGTCAATTATTTATCGGCAGGTCTTGGCAGGGGGCGACCACCTGCTCCGACTCTACTTCAACACTTAAAAGGGAGTCTGAAAATAGCACGCATGGTCAATTTAATCACACCATCATTGCTCTAATGGAAACTTTTTGAGGTTCTCATATCAGAAATCACAAGTCGGGGAGAGCTTTTATTTCACATTCCAATGAAGGAGACTTGGGTTAAAACTTGATGTGTAAAGTATATGAAAAAAAAAAAAAACGACAAAGCACGGAACTGCCGACTTTTGTTTTTCCTCACCCTGGGAACCAGTGCTCTAGGCAACAGACTGTCAGCCTAATCTTATCCTCAGGACATGCAGTTTTAATGGTTTAACACAAGACAGCAGATTCGACCACTTGGACAGACGCTAATCTGAGTGAGAGCGAAGGGGGGGAGAGAAGAACAAAAATCAAACAATATCTTTCATTTTCCCTGCGCTTTTCTCCGGCTAATCTTTGCCGAAGCATGAGTCCAATCCCCACGAAAAAAACACTGACAGGTTCTGATGCTGCTCCAGATCGGCGGAGTTTAATGGCTGGTGGAGGTGTGCTCTTACGTGAGAGGGCCTCCTTTCGTCTCCTGCTGCCTCGATCGCCGTCCTCCGCCGCGGGAGGAGAGTAAAAACGAAAGAGCAGGAGGAGAGGAATGCAAAAGTAGGTAAAGATAAAACCCACTGGATAGGAAAGCCAAGGTAGAGGCTCACAAAATTTGAAGTATTAGGTATAAAGAACGCTCAACTAATCACAGAGGATATTAAAGTTTTAGTCCATTTAATGCTGTTATGAAGGTTAATTCTCCAGCTTGGGAATACGTTCAGCATTTGTGCTTATTAAAGCTCCTGCAGTGCGAGACAAAGAGGAAAAGCATCTCTGAAAACGTTGGGAAATGTTTTTTTTTCTGCTCTTGGTACCGTATGTTACCAACTAAATCTCAACGACTACCCAAAAAGACATCTGTTATGCTGTAGTTAATTCTCAGTCTCGGAGACTTCCCACCTAAATTATTCATGGCAAAAACGCACAGCCGCAAAACTATCAAACTCAAGCATCCATTAGAAAAACTTGGCTGCTCTGCAGGTTTGGTACACAGAGTTCAAGCAATCAGCTAGTCTGTGTCCGCATTCCACTGGAACAAACACGGCCGTTATGCCAAGGGCACCTTCCAGAACTGCTGGGGCAGCACTTCACCCCTTAAGTCTTCAAACAGCTCTGCAATGACTTGTCAGGGGAGAGCAAAGCATGACACTGGCTTTACACAGTCTCTCTAACACACACACACGCACACACACACACGCACACACACACACTTTGTGTGTGCACAGACAAATAATGGTGCACACACAAATAATAGGGCGGAAGACAGTGCCATATCACAGGCACATCGGCGGCTCAGCTCTGCCACAAAAAGTGATCGGATTGACCCGAGACTGCTGAAAAACAAATGCCTGGTTCACCGTCCAAGAAGCTGTCACCAGCACGGCTGTACCAAATCAGTCAGACGCTTCAGCCTTGTGGGCTTTCTGTTTGTAAGCAATTTAGTGCTTGTTTTTGGTGGCTCTTTCTTGGGGCTTTTTCCCTGGAAGAGGGGCCGGTGGGGGGGGTATTGATAGAGGCTTCCCGTTTGTTTGGCAAGTCTCAAGGAAGAACCTGGGTATGTTCCATGCACCCCTGCCCATACACCGATGCCAGGCAGAAGGGCACCTCAACATGCCACCGGCATTCCATTAGCCTTCCAACAAGCACCTGATAATGTCCTTCCAAACGCACTGGATGACAGACTCAGGCCAAGAGCTCAGCTTCAGTCAGAGGGATCTGGGGTGCAGACTTTTGAAGCTGCCAACGTGCGCTGTCTACTCACGCTGCGGCAACAATTAAAAGTGAAACTGATCTGAGGTCACTCGCTGGTGGCACTCCCACACTCTTGGCACCGAGGGAGCGAAGCTGGCGTCTGAATGAACGAAGGAGGGAGATGAGGAGAGGAATGCTTTGTGCAGCCAAGCGAGAAGGAAAACATTACGACAGACTTGGATGAGAACGACATTGATAATACAGCACTGTCTTATGTTACAAGGGACCACATACATATATGCATGCATATATAAATATATATAAATACAGTATATACATATATATACATGCATACATACATACATGCATAGCTAACATAGCACATAGCGCACAGCCATCAGCCCACGGTTCCACAACACTCCTTATGTCTCTACACAGCATCTCTGCCACCTTCCGCCAATTACTGTAGCTGAGGCTTATCTAGCCAAAGGCTGTTCATTTTTCATTTCAGCATGTCAGTCCCAGAAGCATTCCCTTGTAATGTCAGTCAGGGAGCCCTCACACGAGCCAGCAACAAAAAAAAACTCTCTTTCTGCATGTGTATGTATTCTGTTGAGCGTGTGTGTGTGTGTTTGTAACGCACACTTTCGCACACGTGTTAGTGTGCATCTGTGTGTGTGTGTGTATGTGCATCTGTGTGCACATGTGTGTGTGTGTGTGTGTGTGTGTGTATATGTGTGCATCTGTGTGCATGTGTGTGTGTGTGTGTGTGTGTGTGCATTTCTTCCCTCTCACCCACACACACATTGGCACCTCCGCAGATTCATTCAGCCTGCCATCTAATGAGCGCAGCAATGTCATGCTGCTTCCACTAGCATGCCACTATCCAGTTCATTACACCCCATCAGATGGCAGGTGTGGCAGAGCTAGCCCCTACGTGTGCTTAAGAGAGACATCCCAAATGACCGCTGAGAGAGGACACGGACTAGAGTATCGTGTCGTGCTGCACATCATGCATTCTCAGCCAGACGCGACCTCTGCCATACAGCAAAGGAAGGTCACCGAGTTCCCATTTGCTGCTGCTGCTGCCGCTGCCACTGTAATTAAGTCAAGGACAACTTACTGTCCACCATGCCACCATGTGACTATTGGCTTCAGAGTCTCAGAGATCAAAACAATTCAAATACTTTCATTAACATTCATTGGTCTTGTGTATTTCACTGTCTTGTGGTGTTTGACAAAACAAAGGTAACATTTTGGACAAGCTATGAGGCTAGATGCGCAAACAACAGCAACCTACTGTACTGTGAGATAACGGCAAACAAGATACTGTACATAATGAGTTCAGATGCAAAACCCATTTGTGAAATAGCGTTTACAGAAACATATTTACATAATTTGGTCAACTTGATTTATTATCAGCCCAACTCCAAATTGATTGCTTTGGTTTCATTAGTTTTTACCTGATAATAACATTAAAATGGTAGTTTGATAATAATCACTTGGAAAACAAAAACAACTTACTTTTTGGAATATTTCTGAAAATGGACTTAGACAGAGGGTTATTCTTAACTCTTCATATACACTTATCCTCTTTCTCCTAGCATGAGGGACGATTGTACAGATTGTGGTTTGATTTGATGGCATGACAAAGCATGCTGGTGATGACAGACCACAGACTAGAAAAGCATGAAGGGGATTCATGTGAGACGCACAGACAGCATGTTGTGAAGTCAGCCCCAACGGCAACGAGCTGTGAGCAGTCCTGCCGAAGACTACCATTCCTGCATCACACATCCGGACACCAGCACATGTAATAGGACAAGATAACGACGGAGCTGTGTGCAAATATCTGGAGTCAGGCGCCTATTTTTTTTTCTCCCTTTCTAAACAACCAGCACTGCTGGGTTGTGGATCCCAAAGGAAATCAACAAGACATCAAAGATGTGACAAGCCGGGAATGAGGCCGTTGTGTCTCCCACACACACAGTATAATAAACACTGCATGATGGGACAGGGAATAGGATGACATCTGATCATAATTCCCATGTTCGGTGACGATAAACAGCCATTCGTGAGTAATCACAAAGAAAACGGCACTGTCACACTCCTTTGTGACAATGTATTCAGACTTGCCTAGCCAGAAAAACAAATGACAATTTCCATATGATTGGGGCAATAAGTTTGATACCAACATCAGTTTTTCTATAGGAGTCAAGCTCTCATCAAGCAAACGGCCTCCCCCACATGGACCTATGCTTCTGCCAATGTGTATAGTGTGTATAGCCTAATGTATACACAAGAGTTTTCTTCATGCAAAGTCTTTGGAGTAGACTGGAAGCAGTGGCAATGGCAGCGCATGCACCGCAACTCCTCGCCACCCTTTATTGTGTTCCAAATGAATACCCAACACTCTGCAAACCAATATCTCTCCTCACTGAAGTACCCTGCTGTCAGCCATGACAGTTATACTGTCTGGAATTGTATGGGCTCATTAGTAGGCATCCACCACTAGGACCAATAGCATGATTCATAGGCTCTTTTCTAGGACACCATCTATTGTCTGACAAATAATCCAATTAGGGACAAATGCTTTGCTCTGTGGTCTCGATGTTTTGGCGTATCTCCTTCTTGAGAGCGTTTCTTTGTTTGCACAAGTGATGACTGTTTTCCTTAGGCCATGGCCTCTTTCGGTGCTGCACCGCATCTTGGAGCGAACAAGCAGCAGGTCACTTTAGGCATGTACTTTAATTAGAGATGGTTACTCCTGTACTTGGAACGCCTGTGTGTGTGTGTGTGTGTGTGTGTGTGTGTGTGTGTGTACGTGTGTGTGTGTGTGTGTGTACGTGTGTGTGTGTGTGTGTGTGTGTGTGTGTGTGTGAGTAGCACATGTGGTGCAGTAGATGGAATAGATTTTTCCTGAGGGCCTCAACTCTCCAGCCAAAGCTTTTTATCTGACTGAGTTAATTGATAAACTATCACTGACCTGCCTGCAGTGGCCTCAGACAGATAGAGCGATGTCTCGTGCGTTATTAATATTAATGACTAATATCGGGGAGAAATAATAGCCACTGCTACGGAGGACCATCAGACCGTGGGCTTTATTTATGAACGTCTGCAATAATCTCATTAGATCACACAATGTCTGTAGTACGGCATGTAGATACTATAGCACGGCCATTTTACATCGTTTGTAAAGCCAGTGTTGCATTGATTATCTCGTGTGTGTAAAGCAGAACCAGCATGTTAATGCATGTAGGCCTACTGTGTCTGTGGCCTCTCTGTGGCTAGCCATGCTACGACTGAGTTAGCATGCTTTTTTTCTTTTTTCTTTTTTTTTTTGTTTTTTTATAGCATGAGATGGAAAGCGAAATGCAGCAAAATGCTAGATAATGATAGTGATGTTTATATTGAACGCTTGAGACCTTTGTGCGATTGTCTGAATTGCAACACCCAGCACACAATGGCACACTTAATAAGAGCCGCTTCAGGGAAGAAGTGAATGACAGTGGCAGTCTAAGCGCTACGTGCAGTATGCCCGCAATGTTTTATCTATAAATAAATAAATGTATTTATCTACATTTATTTATATAGATTTATATAGTTATAGCATACGAGAGAAGACGTTTGAAATGGAATCCCATGGAAATTTATCCCCAGACCCCCAAAGTCAACTTTTTCTGAGACAGCCTACAATTCTGAATAACAGCAGGCGATAAGTAAATATTGGCATTTGTGATTGATTGTGCGGGTTTGTTTGACAGAGACGCCAGTTTGTTTGTGAATGTGGGCACGTGCTGCTCTCCCTCTGTCAGGGAAAAGGGCATAAACATTCTTAGAACGCCAATATGCACAAAATATCGTCCTCGCTCACCATTCTGAGGTCAACATTAAGGTCCTCTTTGTGTGTGTTTGTGTGTGCGTGTGTGTGTTTGTTTGTTTGCGTGTGTGCGTGCGTTCCTGTGTGTGTGTGTGTGTGTGTGTGTGTATCCGCATGTGTGTGTTCACTTCTTGCATTGCTGAGTGTGTACATCTCTCACACCTTGAAAACTCTCCATATATCAAGGCAACAATATAGGCATCCCCAGGACGACACATCAACAACTCACCCTGCTCACTCCTCCGACACGCCTATTCATCAACCACTGTGTAGATGTCTGCACACACACAAACACACACACACACACACACACACACACACACACATGCACATTCTCTCACTGTTGCTCTTCCTCTCTCTTTCTCTGTCTCTCTCTCTCTGTCTGTCTTTCACATACATGCACACACACACACACACACACACGTATTGGAGTGCGTGGCCTATGTGGATCAGCTCAGGTTTTGAGTGAATGAGTCGTGTGGAAACAGGTAAAATTTATGTCTGCTGGACTCAGCAAATGCAGTGCTGAGATGGAGGAGATGCCAGGCAGAAATGATCAAGAGTAGGCACTGTGTGTGTGTGTGTGTGTGTGTGTGTGTGTGTGTGTGTGTGTGTGTAAGCGTGCATGAATGTGTGTGTGTTTGTGTGTGTGTGTGTAAAGGCGCGTGAGTGTGTGTGTGTGTGTGTGTGTGTGTAAGCGTGCGTGCGTAAGCTACCATTCTGTGTTGTTGTACCATTGTGATCACATGTGCATCTGGAGATTGAGTCTGTGATGGTGCCGAGGTTATATATTGCAGAGTACTGCTGTCATATATATTGCAGAATAAGTGTTGATACATCTGAGAAAAGTGTGAAAGTGTGAATGTGTGTCTCTCTCTATGCGTATGTGTGTGTGTGAGTGTGTGTGTGTGTGTGTGTGTGTGTGTGTGTGTGTGTCTAACCATTGCTTCCAGGTGGATAGAAATTACGTTTCAATTTTTCAATAAATTATTTTTTCAAGCATGAAAATGTACAGAATGATATTTCTCTGGCACACTCCACTCTGAGACCTCTCAGCTCCCTCCCTCTCTCTCTCTCTCTCACACACACACACACACACACACAGTCACGCTCACATCTCATACAGTTATACACACAGTCACACACACACACAGTCGCACATGGTCACACACACAAATGCAGAGTAAATGCAAAGTCTTAAGTGCTAATGCTGATGCTGATGTATATGATTTTAGGTTGATTCTGCCACCATTGCTGTGTAGGAGCTCAATGATTACAGATAACACTCTCTCTCTCTCTCTCTCTCTCTCTCTCTCTCTCTCTCTCTCTGTCTCTCTCTGTCTCTCTCTCTCACACACACACACACACACAAAGCAGACAGATAGATAGATAGATAGATAGATAGATAGATAGATAGATAGATAGATAGATAGATAGATACTGTAGATAGATAAATGAAGAGAGAGAGAGAGAGTAGGAAAAAAACAAGTACCTCCTTGTCATGCCAGTAAAGCACTTTGAATCTTGAATCTTGAGTAGGAAAGTGAGAGAGAGATAGAGAAGTGCTTGTATGCACATGTGCACATCAGTAAATTTGATATGAAAGTTTTGAACAGTAAAGGACACGATTCATCCACATGCACACACACACACACACACGTCACACACACACACATCACATGTGTGCTTCTCTCTCTCTCCCTCAAGGCCTGTCTCTCTCAAGGCTTCTCTTTCAGTGGATGGATGCATTGGCTGGCCTCCTTTATAGGCCTGCAGGGAGCACAAGGATGTGTGTGTGTGTGTGTGTGTGTGTGTGTATGTGTGTGTGTGTGTGTGTGCGTGTGTTTATACTGTATGTGTGTGCGTGCATGTGTGTGTGTGTTTGTGTGTGTGTGCATGTGTGTGTATGTGTGTGCGTGCGTGTGTGTGTGTGTGCATTTGTGTGTGTGTATGTGTGTGTGTGTATATGTGTGTGTGCATGCATGTGTGTGTGTGTGTATGTGTTTGTGTGTGTGCGCATGTGTTTGTGCATGTGTGCATGTGTGTGTGTGTAAAGCTACGTCCACACACGTCGCCACTCGCTACGAGCTGAGCGATATCAGTCAGTAGAATGTTTATGTGTTCCAGGGATGGATGGAACGCCTGGACAGGCGAGAAGAGTACAAGTGATGCGATGTCGCTGGTTTTGAGTTCAAATTCATTTAACTTTTGGGCAAGTAAGCGAGAAGCGAGTAAAGAGAAGCGACGTATGTGAACCCGGCTTAAATGTGTGTGCATGTGTGTATGCGTGTGTGTGTGTGTGTGTGTATGTGTGTGTGTGTGTGTGTGTGTGTATGTGAGTCTGATTGCAGTTGTAAGTAGACTTGCAACATGAACCAAACTCTTTGAGAAGAGAGGAGATGGGGAGAGAGAGAGAATGAATAAATGAATGAATGAATGAATGAATGAATGAATGAATGAAAGATGGTAAATTTCTCTGGCTATATCTGTCGAAGCAGCATTGTGTTTTGAGTCCTGGTCTAAAACCAGAAGACTAAGTGCCGAAAGGCTTTCAAAAACACCAACTACCCAGCTGGCAGTGATTAAATGCTAAATGGTGCCTCTCGGCAAAACTGTTGTCAAAATTTTAGCACGTTTGTGCACCAAACACTTTTATATATATATATATATATATATATATATATATATATATACATATATATATATATACAGTATATATATATCGGAGGGCTGTCTATCCCTGGCCATAGACCTACAGCATGTGCATTGTGGATAGCAGGTGCCTGTACCTGCGCTGTATGTATATCTCATGTTAAAAACATGTCCCATCAAGACGATATCACATACAGTGGAAGATCAAAAGTATCTGCTCTGCCAAATATCCCTCAAACGGAGGCATATACTGTATGTTGTTCCATGGCGTTGCTTTACTGTTCTCTATCTATTCACGAGTGCTATTTTGTGACAGTATAATTGTCACTATCATCGTCAGTATCAGTATTATTTTGACTGTACGGCTCAGCTTGTACAGTTATGCTAATTAAATTAGCGACACGGTTTAAATTAGAGACCGCAAAAAAAGGAGGGAAGAGAGACAGAGGGAGAGAAAGAGAAGGAGGGGCTGATGGGGGGATGGAGGGAATGGGGATGGGAGGGGTGTACTGTACGGAGAGGGGGAAGAGAGGAGGAGGAAGGGGAAAAAAGAGAAGAGGAGAGTCCGAAATGAGGTTGAAATGGAGTGAGAGATGAGAGAGGACGAGCATGAAATGAAACTATCGAGTGAAGAAGAGAGAGGTGAGCAGACGAGTGGAGAGGAGGAGGAAGATAATCGAAGAAAGCAATAAGTGAGAGGCGGAGAGCAAGAGTGACGGAGGGATAGAGAGAGGGAGGGAGGGATGGGTAGACAGAGGGAGGGAGGGAGTCAGAGAGAGAGAGAGAAGAGGAATAGTGGAATTAAAGTGAAAAAGAGGGGAGGGGATTGGAGAATGAAATACTGTCAAACACATGAAAGAGAGAAAGAGGGAGACAGATTCAGGGTGCAAAACTGATCAGAAAAAATACAACTCTGGGGGGAGAGATGAAGGGAGAGAGAGAGAGAGAGAGAGAGAGAGAGACAGAGAGAGAGAGACAGAGAGAGAGAGAGAGAGAGAGAGAGAGAGAGAGAGAGAGAGAGAGAGGGGGACTGAAGGAGAAAGAGATCAACAGAGGCATGAAAAAAGGTACAGAAAGAAAGTAAGAGACGGAGTGGGGAAAAGAGAGAGAGAGATGAAGAGAGATGAAGAGGGAGGGGGGAAATAGAGAAAGATGAAGAGAAGGAAAGGGGGAAAGAGAGAGACACCAAAACGAGGATAAGGAGGATTAATGAAGAGAGGGAGAGACGGAGAGACGGAGGGAACCCGAAAAAGAGTAAGATGAGTTCAGAGAGAGGTAAGAAACAGACAGAGAGATAGAGATGGAGTGATGAGAGAAAGAGAGAGAGAGAGGTAAGAAACAGAAAGATGGAGTGAGAGCCTTTGAGAGAGAGAGTTAGAGAAGGAGGGAGAGAGAGAGATAGAGGGAAAAAGCAAGAGAGAGAGAGAAGGCGAGCGAGAGAGAGACAGAGAGAGAGATAGAGGGAGGAAACAAGAGAGAGAGAGAGAGCGAGGGAGAAGGCGAGCGAGAGAGAGATAGAGAGAGATAGAGGGAGGAAGCAAGAGAGAGAGAGAATGCGAGAGAGAGAGAGAGAGACAGAGAGAGAGAGAGAGAGAGAGATAGAGGGAGGAAGCAAGAGAGAGAGAGAGACAGAGCAGAAGTAGAAAGCCCTCAGTGCTAGGCCATTACAGTGTTTCTAATGAAGAGGTTCCAGTCTGTCACTCTGGGCATTAGGCCACCGTCAGACTGACCTCAAAGTGTCAACAAGTTAATAGCGTGGGGACCGCCGGCTTTATGACAGTTCGCCACACACACTCACACACCCACACACACACACACACACACACACACACACACAGGCAAACACAGGCACATGCTCTCTCTCACACACACAGACATGCACAGACTGACACAAATTTACAAAAAGCGCAAATGCTTCACACACACACACACACACACACACACACACACACACACACACACACACACACACACACACACACAGGGGTGCAAAAACATTCATGCATCAGTAACAATCATTTAGATTCTGAAACAGAACACACACTACACTTTGACCTGATCTTCTTGGTCTTGGATCTACAGCATTTGGTCATAGTGGCATACAGAACTCAGCTCCTAGAAACCCCCACAAGAACCAACCGTTGTGTGCAGACTATTTACTCTCATTAAGCTAGAATGTGTGTGTGTGTGTGTGTGTGTGTGTGTGTGTGTGTGAGTGTGTGTGTTTGTATGTGTGTGTGTGTGTGTGTGTGTGTGTGTGTCTCACAGAGCTACAAAGTGCGACATGATGTTTCACACACTACAGGACCTGCCCCTATTCAGCCCCTGCAAACCCTCCCCACCAGACAGCAGCCTGTCTCACACACCCTCACACACCCTGACCTTTGTGCTAATTAAATGTTGAGTGGCATTTGGTCATTATTTCTGCCTGCTCTTTGGCTCTGTGTGTGTAATGGTGCCGCCTTGCCTCGCCTTCCCTTCCCAGCTCAGTGTGACTCAAGAAGAAGAAGGAGAAGAAGATGTGAGTCATGTGGATGACTGCAAACCCCATCCACTGCAGCCTCCCTCTCTACCTCATCTTGACGGCTAATCTGAGCTGTTTACTTGTTTTAACGTAACGACAGATCGTACGACCGACACGTAATGGAGCCTCATCTTCTTCTTCGCTGTGTAATCCTGTGTCTCTAGGCTACAGTAGGCGAGGCCTCACCTCGCATTGATCTGTGGCCATGTGATGGGCAACCAGGCTGGCGTCCTTAATGGGCCGTAGTTATTTCCAATGGGACTCACAGCAACAGGGACTCCTGCTGGGGGGGAATCACTAGAAGGACAGGAGCTCCTCTGCACCTCTGGAACCACAGTTGAAAAATGCCTTGAGGGAGAGAGAGAGTGTGTGTGTGTGTGTGTGTGTGTGTGTGTATGTGTCTGTGTTTGTG
>JASCQY010000118.1:17094830-17108641 GCA_030264315.1 Sardinella tawilis
GTGTGTGTGTGTGTGTGTGTACGTGTGTGTGTGTGTGTGTGTGTGTGTGTGTGTGTGTGTGTGTGTGTGTGTGTGTGACATAGTTGTTGGTTCTCTGTGTTTTTGGTTTTTGGTTAAATGTTACAGTATATGTACTGTATCCAATCAATCAATGACGTAAAATGCCCAAGTCTGAAATCATGACAAATAGTTAGGCTGAAGATCCCTTTAGCATTCTATTTTGAAAATAAAAACCAATGACCTACACATACCGTTTGTTTTAATAAAGTACTGATGAATGTGCATCAATGTTACATGAATATTTCAAATTCCTGGGAATATTCGTGAGACAGTTCTCACCACAAAAAAAGCACTCTGGCAAGTTTTCTAGAAATTCCACCCATGTAATGGAGCATTGCAAAAGGCTGGGGTTACCTTGGAAAAGGAAAGCTCTGGACTCGTCGTGGAAGCCTTGGACCTGCGAGACTCCCTCAAAAGCAGTCTCTCCAAGCAACAGCTCATTGAAAACGTTGATGCGTAAGGCTGGGTCAACCCCAAACCCCCAAACTGAAAGGCACGGGGACACATATAATTACACACCGATCACGAATAACATCCGCTCAGAAACACTAATATGTACACAAACAACCACACTGAGTTACATTTCGGAGATAACGTAGCCTAATAGTTTCAAGAGCTCCGTACAGTTAAGATTGCCGTGGTCATTTCTCCTTGCGCAACACCCAGTAGCACTTAACAGATTATTATCTTACCTGAAGAAATATAAAATAGACCGAGCGCAAAAGAAAGTCTAGTAAATCCCATTATGAAATCAAGATTAGTCCATGTTTTGCCTCTATTGAGAATGCTATCTTGTAGAATCACATGCGAACGATGTTATCACACCAGTGTTTCACATATCCTGGAATACTGTCTGCCGCATCACCATAACTTTGGAAGGAAAATACACGAAAACAATGCTTTCCATTCAAAATTACTCCAATAAGATATGATCCGTTCACAGTGCGCTTGCCCCCAGCACAGGAGGTAGATGCTGAACTGATGCTATGCTAGATGTACCAGCCCGCAGATCACTCGCCCTTCAGCGGAACCAGTCACTGCCACCAGTCCAAGCAAACTGCGCGCTCATATTTGGAATAAAGACAAGCGAAGATATCTTTCAAGGCAGCAGACGCCCCCTGGCGGATGATCAGTGTTTCGCTTCTCATCTGGACAACTGTGTAGCAGCCTATCGATGTAAATAAATTAGCTTGGGGTGTGCCTATGAGAACTCGCGGAGCAGGGGAGCTGATCCAGCCAATCTTGGGCAAGACAGGTTTTCATTAACTATAACAAATAAGATTAGAATTACATTTTTTTTGTCTTTTCTCTCAAATCGTACTCAAAGACACAAACAGTAGGCTAAAGAAAACACCGCAGCCTGTGGAAATCAATATGGAGTGAGAAAGAAATCTTCACTGTGAGATCCATAAGGGACACTGTATTGATTAATGAGGCATCACCCATCATTACATCACATTGCATCTTGAAAATTGTCATGAATATTATGTTGGCCCTCATAACAGTCAATGTGGAAACATCACATACTTGTATGTAGGACAGTATTCCTCATAGATACTCACAGATCACAAATACTCATGCCCTATGAATTAATAGTGTAGGCCTACAGTTAGGACATTCATTTTAGCTGCCTCTTCATAGTGTAGGCCTACAGAATGAGAAATAAATCCTTAGCATATTGACACAAACATCCATTTTTACATCCAAATCATTTTGCATCTGTTATTTTGGCTTGCTTAGAACATAGCCAATATTATGTGGCAGAAGAAAAATGTTGATCCTGTGGTATTGTATATCAGACTGAATACCTACATTACATTTAGAAAAGACTTTTCATTACTTATTAGGCCCTACATGTTCTGCAAATGGCTCAAGCTGGGGCTCTTGTCACTCAGAAGTTCTTTAATCCGTGGGCATGAACTCTGCTGGAGAGCTTGGATGCTGAAGCTGCTTTATGATGGACTGGCATTCATGGTCGGGATCAGCGTGTCTCACAAGAACACAAGAGCTCAAACTGCTCATGGCCATGAATACCATTTCTCCCTGTCCTTCACGAGAATGGCTCCCACTTGATATCAAACCAGTTGCTCTGTGCACTGCCTAATTCTCTCAGTTGATGTCTCCTTGCCAAACTCCCCTACCCCCGTGCACATAATGGCTGGTAACATATTATATCTCTGAAGTTGCAGTGTTTCAAGGCAAAGACAGTGCCAGCTGGATATTAAGCAGATCATTTTGTGGAGCTGCCTGCTCAGAAAGCAATGTGGTCCAGCTAAGCTGTGCATCCCGGGGAAAAGCTTTGGTTGGCCCCTCGGACTCACTGGCAGACAAGCAATAGGAAAGACTGTTATCCACAGTGTTGTCCTGAGACAAGACAGCCGCTGAAATCAATTTTGTTCTACTCAAAGAGATCTCTATGTAGGCTATATGGTGGTGGTGGTGGGGTGTGGGTGATAATTTCAAAATTACTCTGTAAGTCTACACAAACCATGTTCAGTTCATTGGCCAGTGATGCCAAGAGAAAAAGAGCAAAATGGTGGAAATTAACTCTTCAGATGCCTAAGAATTACAATAAATTAAATCAATTAAATAAAAACATGCATAACACAGAAACCTAGTGTACATAAAACTGGTACATGGGGCACCCTGGCTCAGCGGCCTAGTGAACTGTACCATGAATCCGGGGACCCGGGTTTGAGTCCGACCCGAGGTCATTTCCCAATCCCTCCCTGTCTCTCTTCCCACTCATTTCCTGTCAGTCTCTGTCCCATCTGAATAAAGGTAACAAAAAAAACAAATCTGGTACATGCAAATGGGAAGTACAATAGGCCTACTTCTTTTAATGACCAAGTCTAACAGCCTAATACTTGAGCTTGTTTCTTGCTCCTATAGGCCTACATGTTCCTAGTGGTCTTTACTGTAAAGTGAATTTAATTTTGCCATCGGCAGTAGGACTCATGTATAATTTGTTCTTTAGCATTACAACTATTTAAAATGCATGTGACATAGTCACAACTGGCCACATATTCATACACAATATTACAGTAACATCACATTTACCACCCAACAGTGTCACCAGTAATTTAATATATATGGCTTCCTGTTTTTGTATGTTTACATATGTACGTGTGTTTGTGGTTGTTTGTGTTTGCGTGTGTGTGTGTGTGTGTGTGTGTGTGTGTGTATGTGTGTGTGTGTATGTGTGTGTGTGTGTGTGTGTGTGTGTGTGTGTGTGTACGCGGCATGCATGTGTAAGTATGTGTGTGTATGTGCACTCACTGGAGTGGCACATCTGCTGCTCCAGCCCGCCTCTAACTCCCAATTCATTATTAATACAGTGTTTCATCTGGGCCTGGGCTCGTGAAATGGAATTACATTGCATTTCCCACAAGTTGTCATTTCCTAAAGTGCCATCGGGAAAATACAATCATTTAAACATGTGCTCAGCCAAGAAAGAGAGAGCAATGTAATTTGGACAGAGGCCCCTCCAGAGGACTCCCTGGTGGGGGAAGACGGCAGTCTGCTCTGTGACATGCTCCAACAGGCAGCAGGGTGGAAAGCACGAGTCCATTTAAGAGTATAGATTCAGGCTCTGGCCATAAGCCAGACATAACGCACTCTCGGAGTCGGAGAGCGCGCATAACATCTATTAAAGCACCCTTGAGAGATAAACTTTCTGTCTCTTCTGCATAGGCCCGACACAGAAAGAAGGAAATGGAGGAGAGAACTTTTTGAAAAAGAATCAAAAGCTTTTCTTTTATTGCATTCACCCAGCAGCACAAGCAATCTACTGAATTTCCTAAATAGTCCCTTGCAAGCATTTCATATTTCCTTAGATTACACGGTAGGCTATTGTTCACTTTGAAACATGGACATCAGTCTCTCATTTAGTGTGTGTGTGTGTGTATGCCTACTGCTGATGAGCAGGAAATAAAGACACACACAGTGAAATATAAAGGGGGGAAAAAAACAGGTGCGGAGGACAGGTGTTTTTATGACACAGGCCGTCAGCATTTTATGACATTTGCTGCTGTTTCAAAAGAGTACAGCTGTCATGTCCCTTCGAAAGCAACATGAGTGTCATTGAGCACATCCTAACGCAGGTCTTGTTTTTTTTTCCTGCTGTTTGATCTCCACTCTGTGGTTAGTGTACAGATGGCGTGTGCAACATTCATCTTTTTTTTCCACTGTATATCACACTTTGACACCACAAACAGCCCTTTTCCCTTGCAGCTCACAGAGAGCACTCAAGGACACCTCCAGATATAACGCACTCATTATTGGTCAGGTTGGAGAATGCGACCTGTGACTGGGGTCACCTGAAGATACTGTAACTCACCAGACAAGACCTTACATTTTCGTGTTGTTTCTTTGATTGACTACACTTACCTGAAAACTCATAACTCATTCACTCTGACTGTTTTTTTTTTATTATTGTTGTTCATAACTGGCATATCCATAAATATCTTCAATCATATAAATTGTTTGACTCAGCCGTAAAGTGAAACTGTGCCAATGGTTGTTATTTATGGTATAAAGAATAAGATACTTACTTTACAATCATTTGATTGGTACCTATCTGAGCTCTATCCTTTAGCAGGCAAGAACGGGAGGTCATCAGAAATCTCAACTAATTTAAATTAGGTTACTGTTGTTCAGTTGCCTACACATATATTTTAAATACATTTAAGGCATTATAATAGGCTCACAGACACAGGATAGCTCATATAAACATACTCAGTAATCATGGAATTTGCACACAGACTGATGAGTAACCGAAATGAACTTTTACGGAGTGCACAAATGGAGACCTGCTGAGAGATGTAAACTTGAAATATTATGTGTCCAAGTCATCAAAGATGAGTTAACTGCGTGGAGACAATTTACAATATCTACCATCTCTTTGTAAAATGACTAGACAAGGGAAAAACAAAGTAGGCCTAAAGTTTGTTTGTTTTGCTATAGTTTTATCCTGTATTAATTTTGTGTAGAAAAATTAAAAATTTTAAGATAGACAGATCATGATAGATAGATATTTAGCCCAAAAGAAATGAAGGCATCCAACGTCTTAGAAGCCTCAGAAGACAGCTGTAGGATGAATACAAACACCAGGCACTCTGCACAGTAGGATTGCACTAGATGCACTAGGATGCTGGCTTAGTAAACTGTGTACCATAGCAACAGCTAGTGAAAAAAAGTGAACGGTGCATAATACCAAAGGATAACCAGTTGCCACGAGTTGAAAGCATCACCATTTTATGATTCACAACCATGAAGGTGTCTACAGTACTGGTTGCGCACTACGGATATGACTTTTTATTGCATTGTCTGAATTGAGTAAACAAACACATTTGAACATTCCAGAGAAATGTATTATCAGTCTGAGGACATTTGTTTTCTACATCATTGATCTGAAATTGAACAGACAGAAGACCATTCTGGTATGGCTCCCTCTTCATTCCAGCTAGACAATGCTGACCTCTGGTGGAGAATGGGTGAGCCTGCAATACTGTTAAGGCATGACAGGCAAAGGATTTTTTTCCTAGGGTTAGGAAAATTCAGGTCATCAAAATTCTTTTAATGCTTGCATACAAGTTACATGAATGTGAATAAATGAGTTAATGAATATATAAATTAAAGCAAAAATCCATAATTTATTTAGCCTGGGAATACCCATGCTGCCTTGCGCGCTCGTTCTGAACTGTACGGCAGCCTGGAGACCATGGCCGAAATTTTCACATGGATTTGGGATCCAATCACAGAATAGGGAGAGGGAGAGGGAGAGACGATGCGTGCACTTTTGGACAAGTGAAGTCCTCTACGAGAAAATGTATAGGTGGTCCCCAGACTAAAACCCACTTGGGACTTAGGCTGGTGTCAGCCAGGCTATAATTTACTGAGAATCACAAATAGCCTAAGTCAAATGTTGCCAGTCTCAAATTACTTTTACAGGGCATCCCCTGTGTGTTTTTGTTGTGTATGATGGAGAAGATTCTGTGGACGACCCCACTTGGAACACTGCACATAGACCATCATTCAAATCAGAGCTTATATTGTTTTCACTTTTCACAGATGTGCAAGATTGGAAACAAGACATCAAAAACCATTTGCCAAATGATTACATCTAACTACTTTTCATTTCAAAATAGTCAGAAGAAATGTGACATCCACGTTTGATTTGTTTGATGGCAATTCTACACAACAGTGCAACTCATAGGCTACACCCCTTATGAGACAAAGTACTCAAAGAGCCAGGTGAGGGCGCCCTACTCTACCAATGCATCCATTAAGGGAAAGGCATGGTTTGGGTATGATTGGCAAGTCCAAGTCCATGGTTAATCTATGGACATGGCTTTGAACCAGATTTTTTTTTTTGCTTATCGGTTCGTTACGTTCCAAACAGAAAGAGTATTTTAGGTTTCCGGTTTTGAGTCCCACCTTAAAATTGACGTTCCCAAACCGATTAGGCCTATATGCCTACTGTATCAAAAAAAAAAAAAAAAAAAAAAATCCTGAAACGGTTGATAATGTTCCTTGTTACCTGTGAGATATAATAAGGTCAACAGACCTTCGTCGCGTGCAAACACTGTTGTCACTAATGTAGCCTACAGACCCCGCAAAACTGATTGAGACAGTCAAAAGTGAACTGAAAAAAACAAAACGGTTTCCGACGGATGGACTGATATGATGGATTCGCTGCTAACTAAAAATAAGTACGCTATGCTTTCAAATTGGCTTATACAGTAATGTCCTAGTCAATAAAATGCTGTCATAGGCTATATTTTTGAAGGGGGCTACAATGTAGCCAAATATTCAAATGCAAATCCCTAAATCTTGCGAATTCGCCATCACATAAATGTTTGTCATGGCCTACAGTAGTAAAGAGACAGAACAGGTGAAATGATTACCTACAATATTTACCTATAATAAAATGATTGAGATTTGAAGACCACATAGGCCTTTTCACTGATGCTGGTGGAATAGGTTAGCATCAGTCTGTCTGTTCTCTCCCTGCATTCAGTGAATGACAGGGGTAACCCTCAATATTTCACTACAGACAGAAACCTTTTCAGGAACAAAAAAAGAACTCTGAAATTAACTCTGGCTCTGCAAAAGGTTATTGTGAGAGAGGGTAAAAGCAAAGATTATGGAATATTGAACTGGTAAAAGCGGTCAATATTCTATAATCTAGCTATTGTTTTTCTTCTGTGACAACATGGAATGTTTCCTTGATTCTGAGAAATGCAACAGTGATGCAGGAGACAGTAAAGAAGAGTCATAATTGTCACCATGGTTAAAATGGAACTGAAGTCAAAACCTTGCATTTGGGCATTTGGAAATCAGAACTGATAAGACAAGACACATTCACATTTGCTCTACAATTTATATTTGAGAGTGTTTCCTACAGGTAGGCAATGTTGTATTAATTGTGTTGACACTATTGTTGTTTCGTGTTGTTTTTAGCATTATTTTCAGTATACAGTGAATTGTTAGTCTGATAATAAAACAAGCCCCTTGTTCTGCACTTCATTTGGTAGGGTCTAGCCTCTCAGTAATTTAGTGAGAAACGATTGCTTGCTGGAGGTAATTGTGTTGAAAAAGACTGAGCCTTAACTAACAGTATTCTAGCTCTGCATTGGGGAGGCCTGCACTTTTCTAGGGCTTTTCTACTTAATAACTTTGGTGTGAGCTTAGTGCTTTTCTTAACATTAAACTACTGTACATTTTCTTAAAAATAGTGATAGTGATTTGCATGGATTTGGCTAATAATTAGGCTAATAAATGATCAAAATAATTGGCAATTATATTATTGACCACTAATGAATTAATTATTGACTATGGTCATGTTTTGATCCAGAGGTGGGATATGACTTGTCCAAGGACTCAGTCAGTGATGCTGCTGGAGAGAGATCAAGAGATCAAGGTGACCTGTCATCCACAGCCAAGAACCATCTATGTTATGCCATCCAAACAGGTCAGAGCTGACCAGAGATACGACTCAGTGGAGTCTATTATTCTTGCTGAAAACCCCAAGAGCTCCAGGCAGCTTACCGATTCTGAGAAGGCTGATAGACTTGAGATGGAAAAACTTAAAAAGGGCAATGTGGCCTTCATTCCACTGGAGAAGGAGAATGAATATGGAACCACAGAGCAGCAACTAACCCAGGGCCTTGAGGCACAGGGTGGTACTGAAGATGGGAGGCGTGAGATAGGGGAGATGAATAAGGAGCAGGATGTTGAGAGGACATCACTTTGTCTGGATGAGCCAATTTCAGTGGAATCAGATGGTACTGAGAGTGATGACACAGGAATGGAGGGTGACGGCGTAAAGATTCAAGATAAGAGCGTGAGGAGGAGACTCTTTCGATGGGCCAATGAGAAAGCAAAGAGCTACTACCTCAAAAAAATTGAAAGGACATTTGAAAGAGAACAGGAGGAGGGAGATAAAGTTTACCAGCCTTGTAAGATACAAAAAAATGAAGTAATTTTTAGACATGCATGTTTATATTTCACTCTCTATAACAGCCTTATTTTGTTTGTTTAGGGTACATGGTGTTCCCAATGTCACGAGCAGAGAGGGAGCAGGAGAAGAGGAAAGGGTTTGTAAAGGCAGAACACAGACGGCAGCAAATAGAAGAGTCTTGGCTGAAGTGGCAGGCCACAAGGGCCGAGAAAAAGGAGAAGAGAAGGATAAAAAAGGAAGAATGGAGGAGAGAGTTGATGGAGATGTTGGCTGTTCACTACGGCTATCCAGGGGCACGAGCTGACATGGTCAGTATCACATGGTCATGTCTATATACAGTATATTTGAAGTTTTCTATTATGGCTATTGAAGAGCTAACAAACATTTTTAATGCTAAAATTTGCTATGTTGCAGTGAGCTGTTCATGGATCTTCTTGGATCATAAATGGATGGAAATGTCTTCAACAAGTCCTACAAGACATCGCTTTCTTTCATTTCATTTCAACACTGTTATCACAATTATCTTATTTTTAATAGCATAAATCATAACAACATGACTGCAGTGTAGCTGTACTCTTTTCCTTGCCATTGCTACGTACAGTAGATATGAAGATGATTTTTGTAGTTCAACCTCACAGAGCAACCTGAATTGCATTCTAAGTTCTTTAAATTGACAGTTCACGGCAGCAAAACAATTTTGTGTAGAGCACAACAAGAGCTATCAGAACTGTTGGCTCTTGCTCCTCACATGAAAATGAAATGAAATTCCACCATCTGGAACATGGTGACTGTTACAAAAATGCATACATTCAGGTATCGCTGAGCTACCTCATCCTTACCAGATTACACCAAGGAATACACCACTGTTTTTAAACAAAACTACAAAACTGCACTAAAAACTGCACATCCTCGAAAGAAGGAACAAAAACTGTGCTGGCCCTTTCTGAGACAGACAGTAGCGGCCTGAGGGCGTCTTACCCTGTGAGACAAGGTAAATGCCATCCCCCTAGGGGATCTGTCAGGTGCCCGCTGGTGTTTGGTTTTTCTTTGCTGTCACACATACACCAGTCAAACACTCCCATTTTCCCTCCACACACGTTTTGGGAGTTTGATGAAACACACATATGCACATGCACATGCACTACATTCTGTTGTGTTTCACATAGCCCATTAGCCTGGGAATACCCATGCTGCCTTGCACACTCAATCTCATTTCTAACTGCTGGGCACCCTGGAGACCAAGGCCAAAATTTTTGCATGGATTTAGGGACCAATAACAGAACAGGGAGGGACCGCAAGACAATGACGTGTACTATTCAACAGACGGAACTGCTCCTCCCCATGTGAAAATGAATAGGTGGTTCCCAGACTAAATCTCACTTGTGATTGAGGTATTATTAGCCAGGCTAATAGTCCATCAGATTTTTACAAGTAACAGCGACCAATGATGACGTACAGGAACAACCAACATAATTACCCATATAGCCATTTTTTCTTTAGGTTGTGTACTTTACATAACTCATTTTCTCTTAATAAACACTTTAATAGTTTTTGTTAACATATTGTCTAACCATTTCTGATAAAACAATGTATGATTTGGGCCATATCAAGATCAATATGCACACTGTAACCGATGGAAAGAGGAAGTTTCAGAAGAAAAGATAAATAAATGATAAGTGGACAGTCGTCTGATAGCTCACCTGCAGGACATGAGGATGTAAGACCCAGTGAGATCATCAGTAGTATACAGGACAGAGCTGAGACCCACCACAGCAACATTGCAGGACACACTGTTAGGGACCCTGGGGAAACACTAGAGTGTGAGGTACCAGAGGCAGATAACAAACTGACAGGATCTGGCGTGATGCTGCAGTCATACTATTACGGTACCACACCACTTACTCCCCACCCACGTAGATATGGAAAAATTAACATTGTTTCTGTAATATATTTTTTGTGGCGGAAGAACAGATGTCAGACGTCAGGTCATTTCTTTCAGTCGGTATCACTTTTTAATACTAGTTAGGCAATACAGTGACACAGAATGGAAATAGTAGTCGTAGTAGTAAATAATAGTAGTGTAGTTTGTTCACATAGCTGTGTGAGATCAATATTAATTCATATTTAATTAAATGTACTAAAAACTGAAAAGAGGCATTTAAATGGGCATGTATTATGACATTCAAAACTTCATGTTGCACATTTAAATGTGTAGCATATGTGCAACTACACAACTGAAAATAATCTTACTGAATTCTGTGGTGTGCACACTTCCTGTCTTCTTGCAAATCTTTTGCAAATGAATCGCCATAACTCCAAAGATTGGCTGACGTACAGCAGAGAAGAACTTTCCTTACATGAGGTTAGCATATTAGCTCCACAAGATATATTTTTCACAGCAGAGTTTTTCATCTCCATCAGCAACATGTGTGGAGTAGGTTTGCCACCTAGCTCTGACAAAAAACCTGGACATTTTGGTAACACAATCAGCCCGTTTAGTTTTTCTTATAAGCAGCGGCACCCTTTATCCAGCCCATGACAAAAATTGCCCTTCTGCTCCGAAATTGGACATAACATAAACAATGGACATTGGTTGCTATATTAGTTTTGCTTTAAGTGGTTACTTTAAAGTGGTTAATGTCAACGGATGTGTTTACCAGTGTTATTACTACTAATAATATTTTGTTTCTAGTTCGCCAATATAATTCTGATACTTTACAAATTATGTAAAATGTTACACATCATGTAGAAAAATCAGGACAGTTAGTGTCCAGGAAGAATAGTTTCCCCCCCTGGACAGATCATTAAAAAGAAGGACAATCAGGTGAAACCTGGACAGGTGGCAACACAAGTGTGGAGGCAGGCTTTACAAGTCAGTGGGTCCAGTGTCAAAAAGGCTGAACCTCTGAAAATGTACTATTTTACTTAAAATCAGTTAAAGTTCTCTGAAGTCTCTCCTCAATGGTGTGCTTCTCTCAGACACGTACTGTAGATGACCTCTGACACTAATTCTGAACATTTCTGGGTCAATGGTTTTGACCATTGCTGAGCTATGGCACATATGGCAACCAAGCTGTGTGCTAACCAAACCTGTTTTCCACTGTCCAATGAGTTCTTCTTTATCAAACGCATTGGTTGGGCCCACATAGGTCATCTTTTGTGGACCAGTACAATTGAAAACAAAAGTTGCGGTGAGCACTGAGGTGTGGATGGAGATAGAGCCCAGTAGACCACACTATATAGGTTTTAAAAAGAAGGATGCTTCAAAATGGTTACCCATTTGTAATGCCAAGATGACCTAAAATCAAGTGAAAACCACTTAATTTAATGGAGGTACAGCCTATTTTACCAGCCATGTATGATGCAGAGTGCTATCATAGCCTATCGTTTGATTTTATTTTTGTTGTTTTTTTTCTGCCTGAGGTGGTGAGGAGCGACATGAGAGACGTTCATAAAAATTAAGATTAAAATTTGCATATTTACCTTGCATAAATATTTGCAATTTAAGTTCAACAAGATAATGTTCAACAAGAAAATGCACAAACCAAGCAGACCCAGATCTTGCTAATTCAGTTACAGTATTGTTTGAAAACACTTTAATAAATGAAAACACATTGAAAATATACAATGAATACACATAATAAGAAAAAAATAAAACCTTCTGTATGTCTGCAACTGCAGAAATCATACCAAATAATCCAATCACATAAAAGGAAAGACTATACAGTAGGCTGTGTCTTCACGGGCTTGGCATAGTGCTAGACAGACTGAAGAAAATAGAACATTTACCATTTACCCAAAAAATCCTAGGCTTTCCACTTTATTTCTGTGAGGTCAACAGATTGGACAAACTTTATTTTCAAAATGGTGGATATTGCATGTTTCTCATTTCATGGAGAGGTATTTGATAAGACATTTTGTCAGATATTATGATTTTATTACACATAATCAAATTGTCCCTTAATATTGTACACATTTGAATTCAGAGAGAATTCAGAAATATACAGTAGTTTTAATACTTTCAAAAGAACCAATTTTAACCAATTTCAACGTTTCAGAAAGCAGAGGCCTGATGGAGACCTGAGGTCTGCAATACACAATTAGCTAAAATCTTCGTTTGGGTAATTAATTATTCTATTTGCCTAATTTACCTTTCCTAAAAGTGCTTTTACATACATTATTTATCCATCAAGCATCCTTCCAGTGCACTTCTGCCATGTTTGGGTACCCCACACAGCGCTCTTTCACTCATCCCTGGCATCTGTGACACAAGGGTCGGGGTTCAATTTATGAGGGTCCTTAGCATGGTTTTCACTTTGGGCAAATCTCTGATGGCACAACAGAGTGTAGTCACCCCACCTTCCCTAAAACCCAGGTCTACAGTGTGCCGTATAGCACACTGGCTGCAATGGCAATAAATTAGGCTCATTACTATGGTTGTCTGAATGCATTCAGCCATTATGAGAGCACTCCATGATAGTAGCGATCTCTGAATATTAAAGGATAAGTGCCGTTTCACAATTTGAACCTTAATTCAGGGACAAAATAACATTACTTACTCATCCATTTCACTTTCGTATCATATCACATCTTTGCTGAGATATTGCATTCGCCAGAATCCATGTAACGGAGTGGGCACCGCGGCAGTGCTATTCCCATTTCAGTTGGAAGTACTTTTGTTATCACCATCGATTTACCACCATGGATGAGTAAGTAACGTTACTTTGTCCCTATTGTCAGTCAGGGACATATTTATTCTGTCTCATATGCTAGTAAGATTTGCATTTGCCACACATTACATTGATAGCAGTAGCATAAGAGAAAGAGAGTTAGTCATGGGGAAGGACTGGGAGATGACTGCAGGTTGGACCTGGACCCCCAGGTCTCCTTGTGCCCCTGTCTATTCACGGTGCAGTGCTGTAGTCAGCTCTACCGCAGCTTCCCCATATTTGCCTCACTTTTGGACTCTTGGGACCTAGGGAACATTTCCTATTTCCTACATCCTCCTGTGCACTCTAACAAATACTTACAGATAACAATTTGCTCTAGAAGCTGTGTGCATCTGTGCAAAAGCAATTTATATTACAAAGACAAAAAAATGAGATTGCTTCACTGGGTCACAATTAAATAAAAAATAGTAAATGGGGTGCTCATCAAAAGTGGGCTTCCAATATATCCATGAAAATTTGAGGCACTCCCATAGATAAAACATAAAAAGCCTTTATTAACACTGGCTACATGCCTACGCGTTTCGACAATCCTTTGTCTTCCTCAGGGCATGCCAAAC
>JASCQY010000118.1:17121274-17132551 GCA_030264315.1 Sardinella tawilis
CCCGTTTCTCCCCCCCCCCCCCCCCCCCCTCTCTCTCTCACACACTCTCACACACACACACACACACACACACACACACACACACGTCTCTGTAACCATAGCCTGCTCTTTATCTGGCTCCAATGCATGTTGCTGTTGCTGCATTCAGCACTATCATATGGGAGGCCTCTGTGGTGCATCATGAAGCTAATGAGAAATTACATCCACTTCCTGGCCTGGCAGCACTCCTAGAGCTGGTGCCGCAGTGAAGGGCAATTTACTGCCTCTGGCGTCTATTCAAATCAATTTGGGCTTCATGTCCGCTGTATAAAATATGAGTAATATTAATCCTATCATTCATAAGAGGTACAGACCTCATCACACTTTCAAGATCAATATGTATAACGTTTTAGACAGAGAGAGAGAGAGAGAGAGAGAGAGAGGTGGCAATAACGGGGAGCTCAAACTTTAGGAAAGCAGAAATGTTCCCAAAAGTTATGCAACTGGTTACTCCACCAGTCATTTCAATAATTACTGCATCAGTATTTGCTCTATGGACTCATAAATGGTGAAAAACATGCAGATAGCAAATAGCACGAAAGCAGCATGTGTGCATTTCAACAAAATAATCCAGTTTCAGAAGGTAGGCCTACGTACATGTTTTTAAGAAACATATCATTTCGTTGAAACAATCCTTCAACCAAAGACATGTTTTTTTCCACGGCTCACAGAGGGGCCGTGACATGCCAAGAATGACAGCTAAGCTTCTAGGCCGTGTGCGGCAGACAAGAGTTTAGAGTGTGGCGCTCACCCATGAGTGGCGGAGGTCTGACTCACACGCCCTTCTCAAGGCCCGCAGTGTTGGGCTGAGCTAAACTGACCCGAGCCACACAGCCACCTGGGGAGCCCTGCCTTAAACACCCTCCTAAATTATGTACCGTAAAACTGGGCGACAAGAGCGAGCGAGAAGGGGGCTGCGCAAACCTCAAACTACTGCAGAGCTTCAAAGCAGCCGCCCTTTAAAATGATCACTTTAATATTTCAAGGACACTTCCAAGCGCTCACAGTGTACACAAACTCAGAGCCAAAAAGAGGGGGAAAAAAAAGCTTTAAGAGGCGGTTCGGTCTTTTTTTTTTTTTTTCTCAAACACATGAGGGGGGTGTGAAATATTATATAAATAATAAATGACACGAGTAGGGATTCATTATGACACACATTCGGGGCGGTTAGCAGCACAGCGTGCGGCTTGGCGAGACCTGAGGAGTTTGTGAAGCCTCTGCTGCTCCAGTCGGCAGAGGAGTATAACAGAGACGGAGGCCGACCAACCTGTCAGGTACATCTCCTCCCCCTCAGCAAACATCATATGGCATCTGGCACAGCGGGCACAGGTGGGGTGGTAGTGCTTCCCTCCTGCCTACAACAGCAAAACAGAGAGAGGGAGGCAGAGAAGGAGAAGAGAGAGAGAGAGAGAGAGAGAGAGAGAGAGAGAGAGAGAGAGAGAGAGAGAGAGAGAGAGAGAGATGAGATGGGATACTGGGATACAAATTTTTTGAATTTTTGAGACTTTTTTTGACACAGGGATGGTGGGCAAAGATGACTTATCAAACTTGACACATATGTCCTGTCTGAACTGTGAGGCCATCAATATCCTGACATGCATATTCTGTCAACATGTAAACCATATCATTTTTCAGTGAAACAGTTAGGAAACATGACTGATAACAATACTTGGCTAGTTACTTATGTGAGAAAAAAATTAGAAACAAACTTAACAGATGTATGTCTTTTACAGAAGTAGTACAAAAGAAAATATGTATAAAATATGTATTATCATAAATATATATATATAAACAATGACATTTGTCAAGTTTTTCAAATTGACATAATTGTAGGTTGCCAGCTGTGATTGTCAGTTTAAACAAATTTTAGGAAATTTAAAAAAATTACGCAATGCTGATTTCAGATTAATTATCTGAAGCATTTAATATTATTATCAGCACTTACAGTCACATTTTAAATATCTGCTTTTGGCGTAGATATATTACATATATCTATCAATCTTCATTTATATATCAAACTGCATTTCTTCTGCCATTCTTATATTCCACAATCCGCACTTTGTGACTCACAATTTGATTGTAATTGTCATTGTATTGATATACAATAAGTAGAGCAAAAATTGTGTACACCCACAGACATAGACACGCAGTTCGTAGCTTGAGTTCAAGTATGACTGACCTGTGTGGGTTTGGGAGACTCCTACATCTTTAGCTCGAGCAAAGTTCTGGCTGTCCAGGGCCACATGCCTAACAGTCCACGGCCCAGCCGGGATCCCCCCGACGGGCCTCTGGGCCCGGGCTGGTGGGCACTCCTTTGGAGCCGAACACTCGGCAGGGCTCTTGGCTGGTGGAGAGCGTCCGGGCCGCAGGAGGTTGTCGATGAGAAAACATTTCCCCGTCCTTCCGAAGCCCGGGTGCCTGGGTGGAGAACCGGCCATTTCCCACTTGTTTGCACGGCGAACTGGGATCATTCCATCCATTCAGCGCGAGCCACTCCAACCTCCACCTTCCCTGTCACACTGGCAGACATCAAGCGTTAAGATGAAGCGGGTAGACTTCATTAAAAGCCAAGAGGGAGGAAAATAACAACAAAAAAGCACTCTCTCTCTCTCTTTCTCCTTTTCCTTGTGTGTCCCAGGCCAGGCTGTGATTGGTCCAGAGGCTCCAATGTGATCCTCAATGCAGATAAGAACAGGGCTATTCTGATGGGCAGAAGGTGGGCCCAAGCTATTCATTATGTGCCTTTGCCCATTAAATGATAGACACCAGAGACAAAGGGCTGCTGGCCAAAGTTTATCCGGCACACTAAACAGACTTCTCCAGCAGTAAATTCAGAGTTGCTTCTTTTGAGGGGCTATAGAAAGGCAAGACCATAAAAAAGTTCATCCAGAAACTATCTCAGTCATCACCAACAATCATACTGCCATCGCTACTTTCTAAAAGCAAACATTCTTTTTTTTCCTTTTTTTTGCATGACCACGCAGCTTAAAGCCTGAATCTATCCAGCAAGATAATGACTGTGAGGTAATGCACTATAAGCATTACTGCAATTACATAAACATGAGTAATGTTATCATACTTGAGTTTAAGTTTGGGCTTTTGAAATTCTGCATTTTCTTGAAGATGTAACTTTGAAAACTCTCCCCAAACCCACCTAACATGGTAGTGTTGATATAATTGCTAGTGTTGATATAATTGTGAAGCCATGATTTTATTACAGGGGAAGTTGATGATGAGACCTGACAACCCTGTCAGTCATGGAACCCAATTTGGCATGGATAATTCAATTGTTGTTCACTCTGCACACAGCGGTCAATTAAGAATCATGGGCCGGCGCAGAAATATTGCATAGCTTTCTTACGGTATGTCATAAAATCTAGAAGCTTCTTGACATAATGAAATGACTTGCCCTTGTTTCAGATAAGACAAACTCTAATCAAGTTCTGAATCACTTCTATTTTTAGACCTAATGAATGAGTCATGTGCAGCATACTGCAGTTGCACAATGTCAGAATAACATTTATTGGTCAGTGGTTGCACTTCACTGTTTCCTCTTGTTACTCAGATTTCCTCCATGAGCCCTGAGCTCCTTCTTACGTCCTGTTATAGCACCCTATTAGAGAGACTGGAAAGGGCTTGAGCCACCAATTTTTGAGATTCTGTTGTGCACACAAAACTGATATGTTGACTAAATATTTGTTATGGAGAGATGAAGTGTCACCCACATGACCTAAATTTAAAATCCCATATGACCTCCATTAAAATTCATTGTTTTGTATATAATTGTAGTTATAGGTGTTAGTTTTTAAAATTTTGCAACATTTTTTTATTATGTTTGCAGCAATTTTCTCTAATATAGGAAGTTAGAAGATGAAAATAATATACAATAAAATCCTGCTATGATGTTATTTCTGGACAAAATCAATTGCACAGAAATAACACTTGTTGAGCACACAACAATTACACACACACACTTTCTATCTCTCTCACACACACACATGCACAGATGCACACCGACAGAAAAAGAGAGAGAGAAAAACAGGACCCCAAAAAAGAATGAGCACAAATGTGTGAGCAGGCTCTGCCCAGACACTTGTTTTTCTGTGCTGGGGAAATTAGGGGCTCATCCGGGAGAGCGAGAAGAAACAGCGTACACGAAAAAGTAAACAAGCATGTCCAGGCAAAGGGGGTGCAGGTTTGTGAAGGAATACCACATGCTGGGCATGGAAATCGCCCCGGACAGCGCGGGCCATTGTCTGGGCGCCAGAGAGGCAAAGGTTGCTTGTAATCAAATTTGTGTTTTTATGCCTGCTGCTGGTGGAAAGGTTGCCATGCTCATCGCGTGTCTGGGTGCACAGGTCCTGTCCTCTCACACGGCTTGGGTTGAACTTGATCACATTTGACAGTTGGATTGCGTTTGAGCAACAGAGCTTGCTCTCTTTTTTTCTTTTTCCTTTTTTTTTGAACAAAAATTGTGGTTTCTGAACACAGGATTAAGTTTTCAATGTTTTGACTTTATTTTGACATATAAAATATCAGTAATGCAGAGTGTCTAAAATGAAATGGTCATTGTTAGTATTATTATTAATAATAAAAAAAAGATTAGTTCCATCAGTGAATTTACTGAATATTGGGGGTATTGTTAACAATGTGGAAAAGGGTCCACTTCGGATAGCCTCTGGTTGCCACTGTCAGATGCAGCTGGCTTTGCTGTGACACATCAAACAGGAGATTTACAGCTTTGACTGACACTTGATACACAAAGAGAAAATAATTCTGCCATGGCACAAAAGTGACTTATCTACCCCTGAATGGAAGCAGGTCCAGTTCATATACTGTTCCCATAGGATTTCCAAGCCTTTCGTTCAAAGCCCACGGTGTCACAAGAGTGACCTAATGGCTCTTAATCACTGCCAATTCCAATGGACATTGCCCAAAGAGAGGGGCTGGGATAATTAGGCTATTATGATCTTAGCTTTAGGGAGACTCCTCAACGCAAGTTCATGTGAACTGATTTGATGTTCCTTCATGCTCTTCGGCAGACGTAGGGAAACCAGGCTCCTCTATTGACGGCTCACAATCACAGCGCTGAAATCCACCACTCAGCAAGCCCTGGCTGAATAAGCTCTCTCCTTTTACTCTTTCTCTCTCTCCCTCTCTCTCCCCCTTTCTCTCTCTCTCTCTCTCTCTCTCTCTCTCAAAAAACACATAGAGCGCCACCGCAACTCAATTGATATTCCCCCACTCACACTTAATATTGTGAATGGTGGGCCAGACTCCATGAATTAGGGGGACAAAGCAGCCCACTCGGGGGGTGAGCGGGCATTTAGCGGGCCTGTCTGTGCCCCAGCGCGGAAGTTTCTAATGTGCACCTCACAATTGTGCGTCTATTGAGTTCTCATGAGGTGCTGTGAGGAGAATGAATTGCCCCCTCTCTATTCATGCCTACTGCCAGAGAGTGAGCCCTCACTCCCACTCACACAAAGGCCAGTGGGGAGAATGGGGAGTTGCTGAGGACCACTGCAATTACCATAACAGTAAACAATGAAGAGGAGCAATTTAATAAGTAGCCAGAAGTAGCCAAGCCTAATGAGTGACCAGAGATGGGATTACATATCTCAGCCATAACAACTTTAACTCAGTTGCTCTTTTCCCATTGGTGATATCTTTAGCGGACAGGTAAAAAAAAAGACTTTTCTTTTACAGTGGTTTGAAAAAGTAGCCCTACTGTCCCCATTAAAGGAATAAATACAAATCATTACCATTCACAACAAACATTTTGAAGACTGCTTTTTGTGAATAAGTATGTTCAGATATCTCCACAACTGACTAAAATACATTGAAAACAGAAAGTTTTGAGCTCTAAACACAAACACACCTCTGACCTTAGAATAAGTGTGTTTGGAATGACTCCTCACTGCCTCAGTCACTTGGAGACTGGATGGGATATGGTTCGATTCGGGATAATCCATTGCCAAGAAGAGCCTTCACTCACAAGTGACAGCTTAAATTTCCGATTTTTTCCCTCGGTATGACAGCCTGGATTACCGGTATTTATTTGTAATGCCTGTAACATTGTGCGTTTTTTTTTTTTTTTTTAATCAAGCATTAATTCAACAGGTTAAAGCTAATTATTATTTTGCCCTAAATTCAGCCCTAAATGTCTGTAAAGAGGCAAAGAATGGGCACTTTCCCAATCAGGCTTTGCACAAAGTTTCAAGAGGCCTATAAATTAAACAATCCTGAAATATCTTCTTCTTCTTCTTCTTCTTTTTTTTTTTTAAGTTTCAATGCAACTAGTCACTGATGATTCTTAGGTTTAGAAGTGTTGCAGTTATGTGTAGGTGGACATTTGGAGAAAAAAAATGTTTGTTTATTAATGTAATTAGCTTAGTATCATTTAAGAAAGTCCAATTAAGTAAGTTATACTATGGCTATTATGTCAATAAATGTATTTTTGCACATTTTGTATTTTTCCCCCTATAAAAGTAGCTGCTCTGATTGTGAAAGTGAGTTTTTTTTAAGAAAAAAGTGGGAATAATGCAGAAAAGTGTGAATTAATTATATTTTATTAATTTCACAAAGATAAAATTAAGATAAATATACACACAAATCTGTATACAAATATTAGTCTTTACAAATCATCTTTTGTGTGTTTCTATGTACAATCCTGAGTGCATAGTTTTCTCTCTCCTCAAAGAGCCGCAGTCAATACCTGAATTGACCAGAGGGGGGCAATAACTCGCCAGTTGGACAAGTCAGCTCCAATGTCTCACTTTACCAGTCTCAGTGTCCATCACCTTATTTCCCCAAAAATAATTTGGTGTTCCCTCAGCGGAGACATAGGTTTGAGCCCAACTGTCATTTCAGTCATTTCAGCATTTATGATGCTTCCATTTACGTATTGCCACCGCAATGTTGATGTCTTTCTTGTGCCATGGGAAGAGATGTTTGAGCGCCACAGTGCCATCGGGTTGGGACGTTCCGGCGAGGAGATAGAGCTGAGCACGACCAGGGCGCACCAGCGTGTGGGCACAGCGCAGGTTGATGAGCAGCCACTGTTGCAGAAGACTGGTGGTGTCGTAAGGTAGGAGGGGACCTTGCTCGATGAATTCTGCCCGTCCCTCAACTTCAAACTCTGGTTCACCAGACAGCAGACGACGGCGCGACAACTTAGCTTTGACAACTAGAAATAATAGAAAGAAAGTCAGTCATGATGATGACAACACGCGTTAGCGACGTACATATGCAAAATTGTTACAAAATTTAAGTTTATTATAAACTTTATCAATGGAAAGGAACGTTAGATACTCACCAAAATCACTGAGGCAAAATGAATCAAGCAGCGCTTTCAGTGAAGGGAGCTCGTACACAGCAGGGCAGTCTTGACAGACAGGCTGAGGCAAATCTAAGGAGTGCAAAGACACTAGTCAGCTTCAAGCCCCCAAAACAACACATCCAAGCGCCATACAGAATGTTGACAGTAACTTGAAATGCTTTTGAAATGCTGAATGTTAGCCTTTTCATCTTTAATTGCCATAGGCATATGAAAGAGTACTCTTTGGATAAAGTGACCTGTATTTTGGGGGGAGGGAGGTGCGGGGTCTTACCTTTAAGCAAGTAGCCACCCATGGGTTTAGTTAGAGAGGTCAGGCACATGTCCTCCTGAGCAGGGAAGCGGTCACAGTCAAGCGCCTCTGGCCAGGCATGTCCCTGACAGGCCAACACAGGAGCACAGCTGTCTTTCACGGCCAAACACAAGCTACGGCAAGGCTGGATAAACCTGTATAATGCAAAACAGCAACAAAATCCTTGGTCAGATGGTGTTACAATTCTACAGTTGGAGGTAATGTACAGAACAGAATGACAGAGACAGACAGACACATATAGGTGAATATTACTTACGTATCCAAGCAGACAGGAGCAATGAGGGAGCAGAGGAAAGCCTTGGCCTGAGGGTGGCATCCGGTCTGCAGCAGTGGGCGCCAGTCCTCCGAGCGGGGCACCACCTCGCTCTCCAGGCTGCTGTGCCCAAGGAAGTTGGGCAATCGCATCTCCGAGTAGCCGACATCTTGGCACATGCTCATCTGGTGGGGTATGGGCACGCAGCGGGTTGACTGGCCCAAATCGAAGGCCCAGCAGTGGGCAAACAGAGACAAGGCAGCCAGGGCGCTGAGCATTGCGAAAACAGCCATGGTTCCAGCAGAGATGGTCAGGGTCTGGTGAAGAGTGAAAGTCCAGGATGGGTCGAGACCTGCTGGACTGAGGGTGAGTCCATGGCTATTTATACAGGCGGGCCACCCCAGGCAGGCCCAGTTATCAACAGCCTATCAAAGAGCAGCAGACGATGTGTGAAACAGGAGATAACGGGCTGCAGACGAGGAGGGAGGGAGGGAGGGGAGGGGGACATTAGACAAACAATCAAAGTCCCAGACTCATGGCCTAGTCTGCCCATCAGAGTCCTGAGTACAGTAGTAATAAGTCTAGAAATGTACAACAAATATACTGTATAAGTAATATCAATCCATGGGATGCATACTGCATGCTCAGTTCTATGGACCAACTGTGGTTTTCGGTTGAATTTGATATACTATGTAAAAAGATGGTGGAGGCAGAATTAGTGGTGAGAAAATCATTATGAAAATACTGCCATATATTCTTTTTTACTCTTTATATGCTTGTATTTCAGTGTAGCTTTTCACAGCATTTTTTTATTCTGTTGTGCTCATGTATAATAACTCAATACTGTACATATTATATGTGTGTCCCAGTTACAGTGTCTTGGTCTTGGACGTTGACGTCGTCTGTGTTGTCTGCGAGGAGGAGGCAAAGAGGAGTGTATGGTCAGACAGGCAGACTCCTGTGTGCTGTCAGCTAGCTCCTCTGCTGTCTCCTCTATGTTAATTTGGGCCCCTCCGCAGTCAGACTCCTGTGCCTGGCTCACCTCTCATTAGGGGCAGCCAGTCTGCTGCCTCGGCCACCCCATCAAATGCCTTTGATGTGTCTCTCTGTGCTGTTTTCATATTGAAATGCTAAATGCTACCGTTTAGCCGCTGTTCTAAGGGTCGTCTGCCTTACAGACTAAACAGGCCTAATTGAGGCCACTGTTAGAACTGGATGATAGCATCAGATGTTAGGGCCAATTGGCAATTAACTATCCTTTGCATGAGCAAACCATCTGATTTGTCTACTTGACGTAGCTGATTTGTAAGACTGAACTGGACGTGGCTCACATAACCTGAGATGTTTAACATTTAAATATACTTTTTTCATTTATTTAACATTTTGGGATTAGTGTGATACACATACATCAGACATAAAAATATTCTTGAGCACCTAATTTCATAGACACCTTACAATGTATATAACAGCTTTTTTTTGCAAAGTACTGATTATGAAAGCTGATTGTTTAAATTACTGGACTGTGTAAATTACCAAGGTAGTATTCTGACCAGGATGGTCTACTTTTGGATAATATTAATGCTGAGATTGTCTTCATCTGCACTTCCACGTTGAAAACCAGAAGGTTTATATTATGTGCAACGTTATCTTTCGTAGCGTGAAGTAAGTAGGCTAAGCGGTAATGTAAAGCTCTCCTGTCGTAGACGGAGCAGAGCCCAGGCCAATGATCCATTGGCCACCATCGTCTAGCAGCGGGCCACCTTGACAGGTCTGCGCAGAGCCGCTCCTGGGCTCTTGTCTCCAAGGCTGCCGTCCCGTCCCCAGCCCCGATGGCTCCCTTCGCCGCCCCCCTCGACCAGCCGCAGCTGCACCAGGCCAAAGACGGGAGTTTGCAAGGGAGCCTAACTGGGCAATTAGAGCCACAGACCAATTTGTGGGGACAATGGGGGGGCATTTGTTTGACTAACCTGCCTTTGTCTCCCATGAAGTCATCCCCCCAGGAGCTTGTTTGGCTTTCTAATGGCCCTCTTGAACCGCTGTGTTTGTGTTGTTAATGTGGTGGTTGGTGTCACCTAATGGGACCGGGGCACCTGGCCATCCACCGTATAGCCTACCTGTCACATGTACGGTAAACAGTATCAGGGAAATCAGTCTGGCTCCCCACCTTAGAACATCAGCATTGGACTGTATAAATAAGGCACCGTGTCAGAGAGTGTTAAATCAAGTCAACTCATGGCATAATTATTTTGGCAAGAATTCGGTGTGGATGTCGACTGATAACATAACTCACACTGCCCAAGGATGTTATTCATTGAAAAAGAAGACCTTTGAAGAGTACAAAGTATGTCTGAAGATTCCCTCCAAAACTTTTGTTTTAATTAGGTGTTCCAGAGGAACCGTTCTGAAAGAATTCTTTCAACTTCAACAAGGCTGAAGTTGGCATGAAGTTGAGTCGAGCAGAGGACTTGTCGAACCCAAACAGAGCCCTCTGTGAGTGTGACATCAAGCTGTGGGATAGAGAGCAGGGCCCTGGCACCTGAGAGCCACATCAAAGACCACCAGCCTGCCCCACTCTGCTCACATGAAAGCCACCCCCCTGACTCATTAGAGCTGTCATGTGGATCCCACTGGTCTACTGCCATCACCCCACACCCCCCTCCACACACACACAAACACACACACACACCTCCACCCCCAGCCCCTGGCCTCTTCCCCAGCTCTCTCCCAGTCATTACCTCTGTACCAGGGGCTCCACTGGGGCTGTCACTGCAGACAGACTCGCACTCAAGTGTCACGTGAATGCAGTCTCTGGGGCAGGCCTGCTGGAGACGCTGCCATGGCACACAGACCTGATGGCAGCGCTCCCTTCCTCTCAGGGAGACGTGGACGGGCAACCCCTCACATACTTTACACACGTCCGAATCCCCACGTCTACTCGAAAACCCCATGCCATGAATTCGTAAAGATTGAACTGTTATGAAGTTTTGGGATTTTCTGATCAATGTCTTTGTAAGTCTTTGAGGGTTTGGGGTTGTAGGGGACATTAGGATTAGGGGCAAATTCATGCTCCTTTGGCTGTGTTTGAATCCCAGAGCTTCTAATGAGAAGGTGCATCTCAGTTATGACTGAACACATAGGTTCTGACAAAGAGAAACGGGGGCAAATCAAAAGCACCCTTGTCGGCAGGTCAGAGGTCACATCAGGCAGGCATTTGCGTCATAGGGCACAGCATTCCTAGAACTGTGAGCTATCCAGAGGGGTGTGTGTGTGTGTGTGTGAATGAGCGTCATGGCTGAGCCATGCTCTGCTTATGTGGCTGCAGCGTTGACCGACTCG
>JASCQY010000118.1:17161979-17175273 GCA_030264315.1 Sardinella tawilis
GTAATTATCCCATGGAGGAGCGAGCCCAGTGGGTCACGGGGGGTCAGCGCTAATGAGCGGCCACGGCTGCGGGGTCAGCCGCGCTTTTTGCGGCCACGTTCACGTTCGCGCCAGAACTCTGGGCTCCTAATGGGAATCAGCAATGACAGTCTTCACTGCTGGTTGTTGTTTTTTTTTGGGCTGTAGAGGGGAAAGAGGTTTAGCACAAGGCCTGTGTGCTGTGCCCAGACATGGGGACAGTGCGTCTGCGTCCGTCTGAGACTGGTGGCTCCATTATAGTGGGAGAAAGGAGCCCTTGCACTGTGAAGGCGCTTGGACAGGGTGAATCCAGGGTGAAACTATTCCACAGTCCCAACCCCTCTGCCCTGCTGGGATGTTCTCATCCTCATATATGCGTCCCTGCCTCTTGGTTGTCCTGGCAACGAGCTCTACCCCTGCTCTAGTAGGTAAACAACCAAAGGCAAGAGTTGCACAAGTCATGCCACTACACGATAAAAGGACATGAATGCAAAAAGAGGAGATCTCAGGTGCTGTGATAGACGCACAGAGGGCGAATCAGAGTTGAAGCAGTAAGGGCAGACAGCCAAAACTTGTTAAAGAAGACATCCGAAATGTCAAGGGAGAGAAGAGTACACACAGTGCTGTGCTGATTGTGGCTGACCTTGGTTCCAGCTCCATGTCTGCCCCCCCCATACACACACACACACCATCCCAGACTCACGGGACCATGTGAAAAGGTGCTTAGCGCGGAGGTCAGGAATGTGAGAGACGACTGCCATGTCCCTCTGACACCGTGAGCAGCAAGTGATTTACTGTCCTGGGAAACAGACGTGCTCCTCGCCAGATACACACTCTCTCCCCACTCCCAGCCCTTCCTCGGCCCCAAGCTCACGCCACCTCACCCCACCACCACCCCTCCTCACTCACTCACTCACTCGCTCGCTCCCTCCCTCCCTCTCCCTCTCTCTCTGCTCCCCTCCTGAGGAAGAAGGCTCGAAACACAACACACTCCCAGCAGCGTAGCCGGAGACCCGCGCCAAACACGTGAGGTGGGCCGCTGATGTCATGGCGAGGGGAGCCGAGAGACGCGTTTTTTCACCCGCTGGAAGCCTGACAGAGATCCACTCTTCCAGAGCGAGCAGGGTGGGGCGCTCCTTAAAAGGAGATTTGCAGTTTACAACTCCAACCGGTTTACATTAGCGTGCTGAGCAAATTTGCCTGGAATTGAAATTCTATGGCATCTGAATGGAGCGATATGAATGAGGCCGTTTTGTTTCGAAAAAGGTGCACTTGGCAGCGCCGCTGTGCCAGAGAACAGGCTCCAACAAATCCCCACCAATAAGACTGTTATGGAAACGAAAATGTATGTGTGTTTTGCATTAACTGCGGAACAATGTGGGTAAATGTCAGGTCCAGAAGCTATTGTGTTTTTTATTTTTTACAAGACAAAAGACAACTAACCTTTTGCTTATGTTGACTTTTTAAAGTACTGACCTATGATCTACCCGTTTTGTGCTTCCGCCCCTGCAGTGTTTGAGAACAAGGACAAGATTGTGATTGTGATGGAGTACGCCAGCAAAGGCGAACTGTACGACTACATCAGCGAACGACGCCGACTGAGCGAGCGAGAGACTCGACACTTCTTTCGACAGATTGTCTCTGCCGTGCACTACTGTCACAAGGTAAAAGCCACTGACTAATCTTAAAAGAATATGTTTCTTTCTATATAATATCTATCTAAAACCTCAGATTTCCAACTGCTTTTGCACAAGCAACATCAAGAGGAACTTTTTTTCACTACACAGAAAGAAAGAGAGAGAGAGAGAGAAGAAGAAAAAATCCCCTGCTTTGGACAGAAACTAGCACTAAGCAATCCATTATGGAAGCCAGAGCTTATTAAAAAAAAAGGTAGGGGGAAGGGGGACATCAAAGGCCTCTTTTTCCCCGTGTTTATGACAGACCATCAAGCATTCCCCTCTCAATAGGTCCACCCAAGGGTTCACCCCAGGCCCCGTGGGTCTGCCTTCATGGCAAATGGTGCAGTTATTTAATAAAGCCCAGCGTCGACGTCAGCTCTATAAGTATGTTATTCTTGGCCCCTTCCTGATTTGGGAGGAATCTCCATGTGACAGAATGATGAATAACAGCCCGGCGTTGTCGATAGCCCATCGGGCTGTTCACCATCGCTGTCCATCACGTGCTGTAGGAAGCTTAGCTATTACAACATAAGGGGCAGCCACACAAGCAAGAAAATAGACTTTTTAAAAAAAGAGTATTTCAACTCCCAGCGATTGATTTCCCTGTGCTCCATGATTGGCTGACTCTATTCGTCTTTTCTTGGCTCCGTCCTGCTGTGTCAAGCCCCCCCCTCCACACACACACACACACACACACACACACATACACATATACACAGACACACACACTATACCTTCACTAGCTGTGGTTCTGCGTCTGTGCTCTGGCAAGAGCCCTTCCCAGCACTCCCGTAGGGACAGGCTCTGGGTGGGCTTGCCCATTGTCATCTTCCCTACAGCTGGGGGAGAGGTTGATGTCATCCCCCCTCCCGGCTGGGTGAGCTCCAGACAACATGGTGCACAGAGGATGAGTCACTGTACGCAACAGTGCTGGTGGTGAGCTCTCTGTGTGTGTGTGTATATGTGTGTTTGTGTGCGAGTGAGACAAAGAAAGAAAGAAAGAAAGAAAGAGAGAGGGGGGGGGGCTGTGTGGGTGTATGTAGAGCCAGAGAGAGAGAGAGAGAGAGAGAGAAAGGCCCAGTGGATGGGCTGCGCGGCCGGAGGGTCGAGTCACAGGGTGGGGTCCGTATGACTGATACAGGAAGGAGGAGTGAAAGCAAGAGGGTGTCAATTCGCAGTCCATCTGCTCCAGTGAGCCGCGTGTGAACATGTGTTTCTCTCTCACGGCCAGCCGAGGCTGAAAGCGCATGGTGCCCAGCCCCAGCCCCAGCCCCAGCCCCGGCCATAACGAGCTCGCGCTCTCTATCCCCCCTGCCAAATGACTGCATTTCCGTCCCCGCTGCGCCCCACATGCTAATGGCTTCAAACAAGACGAGTTATTTCCCCTTAATGCAGAGCCGTTGAGAGAACATAATTTGCGCTGGTCCATAATTATAGGGTGTGCGTTAGATGGCAGATATTGGGTAGCCCAGAGATACGGTACCACTCTCAACATCACACAAAGACGTATAGCTGAAATGTCATGGTTTCTTGATTTGTACAGCAATAATGAACCAATTTGTCTGTGTTTTGAGTGCGTTTTCGTTAAGTATGTGAAACACATCTTGCGGTGATGTTCGCCAATGTAACGTTATTGTTTCCTTGTGCTTTTTGTTTTCCAGAATGGAGTGGTGCACAGGGATCTGAAACTGGAAAACGTGCTACTAGATGAAAACTGTAACATTAAAGTAAGCAGGACTCAAGCCCTTCCGTTTGCTATAAATCAGCGCTGACTTCATTTGCTTGTTCAGCGGCATTCTGGCCAGACGGACAATGCCACCCTGACTTTTGACCTCTCCTCCCTAGCGAAAAGTGTTTGGTCTGGGGAGGAGTTCCTGTATCTAACGTTAGGGGAAGATAAGGGCAAGGGTTGGGCGCCGACTGCCCAGAATGACAGGAAATGATGGTGGCCATGGGTCACTCGGCCCCTCCTCATGATTCACAAACTGGGAGGACAACCATGACACAGTATGAGTGATTACTTATCCCAGTGGGCCACAATGTCAGGAGTCATTGGAAATCATTTATAAGAATCCACCTACTTTATGGGAGACTTCCTGGATTATGACACGAAATGAAACTGATTTTTGAACTTTACTAATGTGCTTTGTGTTGTTGTGTGTGTTCCTCTGAACAGATTGCCGATTTTGGCCTTTCCAACTTGTACCACAAGGACAAGCTCTTGCAGACGTTCTGTGGGAGCCCGCTGTACGCTTCGCCGGAGATAGTCAACGGGAGGCCCTATCGTGGCCCTGAGGTTAGACATCCCTACTGACCCAGAATTCAGGAATGAAGCTGTGTTTCTCCCATACCACAAGAAGAGAGAGAGAGAGAGAGAGAGAGAGAGAGAGAGAGAGAGAGAGTAGGTCTAATCTCCAGGTCCTTTCCCCTTGGGGGTTCCTTCCTCAGTGATGAGACAGAGAGTTAGTGAAGCGTCACCGCTGGATCTTTAAAGGGATTAGCCCTTCCGCAGACCCCCAACAATAAGACCCCAGAACAGCCCCGGGTTCCCAACCAGCAGCCGCAGATGCTGTAGGCCCCGTAGGCCCTTTGAAGACTTTACGGTTGTTGTGCTCTGGACGTGTGTCCCTGCTAAAGCATCTAAATGACTTACACAGGCGTATGGACTTTATTGCCAGAGCCTGTGGCCCTGCTGAACGTTCCACTGGTTAGGCCAGGCCAGAGAAAGAAGCAAGTTTTATACGACTCCTCTGCTGATTAAAAAGCAATCTCGGAGGCGTTGCCAGATTATAGCAGTTGTATACTTTAAAACAAGTGTAATTCCTATTTTAGACCCAAGCCGAACCTTTAAATTTCCTATAATTTGCTGTAATTTACTTCTGGGTACAAAAAAAAAGCCAGCAACAAGATCAAAATCACAATGTCAAAAAAATGCAATGGGGAAAAGCCGCAAATTATAGCCAACCCCAAGAAATGAAAACAGAGCACAATGGCACTCCCTCCATCGCTACGAATAGATGGGAAGGCCGAAAGTGCAACAGTCCAAAAGGAAGTCCAATCACTCCAGTCCGCGCTATCTGATTTCCTGAGTCTTGACACCCACCAGACTTTGCTAATGTTCCCCGAAGCAGGCTGCCCCCCTCTAACCCCATCTAATCAGTGTCTGTCAAGGTGTTCAAGCTTTTCCAGACAAGGAGTCTCAGCCATCGGCGCTGGTCCCGTTGGCTGGAGTCAGTCAGCCTTACGTAACTTGCCCCTATACTGGTTAGGAAAACTCTGTTGCATAATGTCTGGCTGGTTAACACAAGGTTAAGTCTAATTGTAAAATAGTTGTTTATTATCAACCCATAGATTTCAAAGGGGCCGCAGTTAGCTTCTAGATCTGCTTTTAGTAGGAGCTAACAACCAGTGAACACAATGGACAGCTTGTAGGTGCTTGAAGATCACTATCACAGTGTTGCAGAGGATCAGATTACACAAATTCAGTCAGAGTCAGCAAAACTCAGAGACTATAAATGAAATGAAATGATTGTGTGTGTGAAGCAGTGAAGAAGTGAAGCTAACATTCCCACTTGTCCTCAGGTGGATAGCTGGGCACTGGGTGTGCTGCTGTACACTCTGGTCTACGGGAGCATGCCCTTTGATGGAGGAGATCACAAAAACCTAATTCGCCAAATCAGCAACGGGGAGTACAGGGAACCTACTCAGTCTTCAGGTGAGGAATGCAATTACTGACAACAGCTGCTCTTTAGATTTGAGGGAAAGTAACACATTTGAGTTGGCACATTCATACACATACACATATATGTATGTATATGTAAATTTGTACTTAACAAATAACTCTACCTATCTATCAAGTCATTTATTCTTCTTTACATAGACTTTGAATCATTCAGTGTTTTCTTTGGTTGCAGTACTGTTCGTAAAACCTTTGTTTGTTTTTGTTTTTTTCTCCTGACAGATGCTCGTGGTCTGATCCGCTGGATGCTGATGGTGAACCCTGAGCGGAGGGCCACGGTGGAAGACATTGCCAACCACTGGTGGGTAAACTGGGGCTGGAAGAACAGCGTGTGCGACTGCGAGGCCCAGCGGGACGCCGGCTCCCCCATGCTGGCCCGCTTCATCGACTGGCAGAACCGCGCCGAGCCCCGACCCACCAAAGCCACGCGCCCCGAGCCACTGCTGCTCGTCCGCCAGCGGCCCAAGAAGTCCAAGAAGGAGAACGACGCGGGGGCGCCCCACTGTGGCGGGGAGGACAACAACCTGGAGCTGAAGCGACCCAAGGGGATTCTGAAGACCAGGCCGTCGGACGAGCAGCGCTCCCCTAGTCTGGAGGAGATTGATTTAGGTCCTGCTGCTGAAGTTCCCAAAGGGGACTTGATCACTGGTGCTAAAGAGGAAGAAGAGGCGCCAACACTGACAGGAAGCTCGCCCACCAAAGCGGTGCCCAGTCTCCCCAAGAAGGGCATCCTGAAGAATAATCAACAACGGGAATCAGGGTACTACTCCTCACCAGAGCGCAGCGAGTCCTCCGAGTTGCTAGGGGGCAGCATCACGCCTCTCGTGGCCAGTTCGCCGCCGAAGAGGGCCGTGGGCCGAAAGGGAATCTTGAAACGCAACGGCAAGTACTCCACCTACAGCGCCATGCCGTCCATGAGCGTGCTGGGCGAGCCTCCGTCCGCGGCCGACGCCGGTCTGTCCCGCAGCCAGAGTCGCCCGTCCAGCATTGTGGGCGAAGACAGCGTCTCCCTGACCAACAGCTCGTTCAGTGGCGCTGAGTGGCCCCCCTCAGCCCCCAGGCCCAACATCCGAGGCTGCGTGTCCGCCGAGAACCTCCTCCAGCTGGCCAACTTCAAGGGCCTCCAGGCGGCGCCGCCTCTCCCTGGGGCCAAATTCGGCCGCGGGCCCCAGGGCTCCCCGGGGGACAACAGCAGCTTCTCCCTGCTGGGTGACCTGGACGACATGACTCAGGTATACCAGCAAGCCCTAGACATCAGCAGCAGCCTGACCTAAAGGGGAGATGAGAGAAAAGAAGAGAGTGAAAAGGTGAAAGAAAGAGAGAAGAGAAAGAGTGAGAGAGAGAGAGAGAGAGGGAGGAGGGCTTGGTTGGTGGTGCCATCTGACTGTGGGTGTGGGAGGGTAATGTGAATGTCTTTGTGTGCTCTATAATGACGACCAGTGTGGTGCTGGGATATGCTGAATGAATAGCTGTTGTCTACTGTGGGATGAAATCATGCAGGAAGCTGTGCTGACAGACAGACAGACAGACAGACAGAGAGACTGTAAGTGTCCAGGACTAGAGAAGACTAGGGGAAAGTGAAATGTGGTACAATGAGAGTGGCCCATCCCCGTCCATCTCCCTTGCTCGAGTGCTGCAGCCGAATGTTTACATGTTCATTAATTAAAAAAAAAAAACAACAAAAGCAAGAGGTAGAATCACAAACATAAGACACCATGCAGTGTGGTAGGCTCTCAGGAACAGGAGGGTAAAACCGCTCGCTGAGTGAACAGAGAGAGTCAAACAGAGTTTACAAAGGCACCTTAAAAACTCACCCAGAGCACATGTTTTTGTGATCTTTGCTTCCTGTAAACAAAAAAATGATGAAAAGAGAAAAAAAAACAAACAAACCAGGGTCTTGCTCCAAAAGAACTATCATTGTTAATTATTTATTAATATTTCGCGTAGATGTAGTGATACCAAACTGGTGTGGTCTGGCTGTACTGGAAGAGTGGAAAAGCTCATTGTCTCCAATCCCTTTGTATGGAATTGACATATATGATTATTGCGTTATTCAATTAACTGACCTAGCGTATTCGATGTATCTCGAAGGCCGCGTATGTAAAACAAGGGGTCACATATATCACAGCGCATATATGTCCTATATATATATATATATATATATAAAAAAAACATATGTATGGTATGTATGGGAATATGTAGGAAGTGCCTTTTTTTCCAATTCATATGAAATTATGTATGTCATTTCCTAAAAGTGGAGCGAGAGATGCCAGGCTAAGCCATCACCAGATGTGCTCTTTGAGTTGTGCTGAATGTGGAAAAGACCCAGGACCTCGAGGCACAGAGCCTCTCTTAGGGATGTCAAAGATTGCAGTGCCAAACAGGAACTGTAGACACATCTGCAACCCCTGTCTGTACACAAGCCATGTTGTCTTACTCAATACTTAGGTTTCAGTCACGTGCCGTTTTAGAATGGTTACATTCACACACAGACTCCGAGACACTGAGGGGGAAAAAAAGGACAGGCGACATGGATCTGAGGAGAAGTTCTGAGCTGTGTTCTGTCTGTCTCCCCCTCTCTCTCTCTTTCCTGTGCCTTATTTGTTTTCCTTTGGACTCCCGTTCTGGGCGGTCTCCTGATTGGACTCAATTGCTGGTTAAATACTCTGGACACGCTCACCTTAACTGAGCTTTACAATGGTAGAAGTCTCAGACACACTCTCAGTTCCTAGGAATGTTCCTTTTTTTTGGAGGGGGGTGGGGGGCATAATTTGCCTCTCTACTTTGTTTTGTCTGGAAGGCCCTGAAGTAGACCTTCTGGTTTGAATCCCCCCCTTTTGCTTTTTGTCTTTGGAGCCACCATTTCCATAGCGATTGATTGGTAGCTACAAGAGTAAGCAGGGTGATTAAGGTCCAGGAATTTTGTTTTGTGTGTGATGTTCAGCCTGTCATCACAACATGTCACACAAGCGAACTTTGAAACTAGACCTGCAAGGGGGGAAAAAAGAAGTTAAGTAAATAGATTCGCTGGAAAGGAGTGATGAGACGGCAGATTCCAGTGCTCAGACATGTTGGCACAAGAGATCTTATCAGCGCTAGACTTTGTGGCTTCTTCGGTGTTTGTCACCATGCCTTATTAAGTAGAGCATTACATTTAGTTCAAAATGCTTTTCAATCAAAAATGCTGTAGATTTTTTGATGATTTTCTGACGATTTTTTTTTTCAATTTGTTTTCCTTTATTTGTTTTTATCCATGATTTTGGAGTGAGAAGTAGAGAGTATGTGTGAGGTAGATGTCAGTGGTGTAGAAGAGAGAGATGGTTAGAGATTCACTGTAAGTTGGCATAGAGACTGTAGAGAAGGGAAGAGATTGTGTAGAAGGGTCTTAACTAGAACGTGTTTGTTGTTGCCGTGGTCAGGCCATGGTACGAGGGAAAGGTAAACGCAAGTGTTGATGTAATGAGTACCAAAGGAAGGTAGCGATATGAAAGACAAACTGAAAGTTTACTTTGAAACCAAAGAGGAGTGAAAGCTTTATCATTTTTTGAATTCGTTTTGTAGCATGTTATTGTTAGTGGTAGTTCTTCCATTGAGTTGGATGTAAGGCGCTTTAAGTTTTTGTCATTGTTGGGTGTGTGAGATTTGAATTTTGGAAAGCCACAGTTTGGGTGGTCAGAGAGGAGGGAAGGGGGTCAGTGATGTCTCCAGTCGGGTGGATAGCCTATCTGTGCCCCGTCACACTTGGCATAAACCTCCCGGAGATAAATGACCCCCTTTTGTACACCAAAACCAGACCAAAGCACAAGGAGACAGTGCCCATTATGAGACCTGCCCTTAGCAGTCATTACTCCAGACACAACAGAGGCCATAATAAATTCCCCATGAGTGTGTCCTGAAGGCCAAGAGACACTCCGCCATAACAATGGATTCTTTTTAAGACCGGTGGGGTGCAGAGAGCTACAGGACCTGAAGTTGTGAAATTCTGTGAGTACCTTGAGAGAAAGCTCACTTTGAAGGGTCTTGATCATTCATATATGCAAACCCTGAGAGGTGAAAACTGATAGCTTACTGTTCCCATTCAAAGGCTGAAGTTGTGCAACAGAGGTCCTGGGTATTGTTCAAAAAGAGACACCCTTTGTGTATCATATTGTATTGCATTTTTTTTTATTTTGTATTGCATTGTATTGTCAACTGGATTTACAGTGATGAAATTATACTATGTTAGTATTTTTTAAATACTTCTCTGTTTTTGATTCTCCAAAATATAGAATCTTTATATTGCTTTATGTTATGGCAGAACCCAGTATGTGTTCGTAGAGTCTAGTTAATGCCAGAGGCCCCACCTCATCCACAGCTGAGTCCAAGGCTTAGTGAGAAGAGTTAGCGGGTTAAACCAATGCTGTTTGTCAGTGCACACACACACACCATGTGCAAAAAAAAAAAGTGAACACGGAGCAACTGCTCTAATAACAGTCCCGGTGGACTGGTTAAAACCAGGGTTAAGGGGGCAGGAAGCCATTTTGTTCTGCCCTTGTTGTTATCATTTCAGTCTACTGACCCATTTACACAGACGTTTGGGGCCTCTTTAAAAACTCACCTGCTTTGAAATCCTCACATCGATCATCCATAGTAGAAATATGACCGACTGATGCTGGCCATGTTAACTTAGTCACTGGCACTGTTTATGACGAACATCACACTGACATGCCATGCCCAAGACTACACAAGGTCGCAAGTAGCATGAGATACTGTAGGGCTCCACTCTAACTGAAGAGTCGCAAATAGTCGCAGTATCGGGTCACAGAAGTGAGTAGACAGATTCATAGACCATGCTTTCTGCCAAACTGGAAATAACTGGTGCATACTCGATAGTTAGCAGAGGGCCTAATCATAGGAAAACTTGACTGGATATTGTTATGACAATAATTATAGTATTATGTTATTTAAGTATTATTTTTTTGTTATTATTCATTAGTATTGTTGGCTAAAGCCACAATTATCTTTTTTTTTTTAGTTTTTGATTTTTTTTTCCTTTTTGAAAACCTGGACTGCCAAGGTGATTTGTGTTCAGTGCCTTTGCTATCTTTTATGATCATGATCATTAATTTTTGATAAGGAAAAATAAAATACCATTGTGTTTTTATACGCCTATTTATTGGTGGGGAAGCCATGTTGTTTGACTTAATGCTACTTACTCCATGCCCAAGCCAAGCCTGTACTCAGACATTCGTATTGACATAAATTGTGGTGACATTAGCAAGCATGTTTTTACTGTGCATTTAGGGAATTGATGGTGGTAGTTTGTAGGTGACTGGGAGATGGTAAAAAAAAAAGGTTGCGTCCTCCTTTTATGTTCATTCAAACAAAAACCACTGTAACACCGACTTCAATAAAATCAAACATTTCAAGGATTTTTCCCCTGTCTTTGTGTCCTTTTGTGTGTGTCACAATAACATAACGTGTGTCTAAATGTCCCTGTGCTTACATTTGCTTACAAACATGTAGACTACATTCACTTCCCATGGCAATTTTGCAATAAAAGTAAGACAGAAAACAAAGCAGACATGTACATACAGTGTATGTATGTTCCACATGCATGTAACAATCCCCTATCTTATGCGCCCATAAAACAGATTTAACATCTGCAAGTCAAATTAAAAGGAGATCAAAAGAGTGGAATCTGCTGGAGAGAAGAGGGAGATAAATAACCCAGAGCAGAAAGAGTGAGTGCGGGGCATGAGAGGGGGCTGGGAATGGGAAGGGGAACGGGAACGAGCTGCATGGCGCTGTGGGGAGGAGCTCGCTGTGGCTGTAAAGGGAGATGACTGCCTGCGCGGCCTTAATTCGATCCACATTGGAAGGAGTGGGCGGCCGTCTGGCTGACTGACTGACTAGCTGGCTGGCTGGCTGGCGGGATGGATGGATGGAGTCTGCTGGGCTCCAGGGCCCTAAACGCTGAGGAGCAGTGGAGCACTGCTGGCTCGTGCTGCACGAGCAGAGAGGCTTCCTTTACACACACACACACACACACAGACACAGACACAAACACACACACACACATACAGACTCTCACACAGTCCATCCGGCTGTGTTCCAGGACAAGGGCCCAGCAGCCCCAAACTCCCACGCCGCTAACACGCTAACACAGCAAGTAGCAGCGTTCCATCCTCAGTCACTCAGCGCAAACAGGGCTATCACTCAGATGGAAGGGAAGGGCCTCGGCCAAGTGGCAATCCATGCCTCTGTGTGGTGCGATCCAGATTCCAGAAAATTCCCCACCCCAACCCAAAGGGTTGGTGAGACTGCTTGAGACCAAGAGCCTAGGGGGATCCCAGGTGCGCCGCATTGCACAGCGCTGGCACGACATCTGGGTTTGTTCCCCACAGAGAGGCAAGGGCATGCGGGGGGGGGGGTGAACAAAGTGAAAGGGGGGAGAATGAAAGTGACTCAGTGTGTGAATGAACCACAGAGAATTCACCGGGCCTTCCCAAGGCCTCCCTCCCTCCCTCCCTCCCTTCCTTCTCTTTTTTCTTTTCCTCCCGATGTTCTGATATCTCTCTGAATCATATCAGCAGTATCAGCGTAAAAATAGGAATCAGAACACAAATACTCATTCATACTCTTCTTGATAAAACAAAACTCAACAAGTTTGACCTGGTTTTCAGCACTTTTCTTTCTTGTTTTTTTTTTTCTGAAGGCCAAAATCCGGCTTCCTCTTGACCCTCAAATAAAATGCAGCTGGTGGACCTTTTCACCCCCTTACACCCCCCTTCCCTTTCCACAAAGCCCCCTTTCTTCAAAAGAGTCTGTAAAGTAAGGCCTAGATGGAGTCGGGGGGCTGAGGTTGGACTCTATAACTGGCTTGCTGCCCCCTCGTTCCCAAAAAGCCCACAGAACTGGAAGTTGACACTCAATACATCAGCGGCAATATCCCACCGCCTTCGAGAAAACCACTTCAGTGGCGTCTGGCGTATCTTGATAGCCTTCATCGCCACCACCGAGCACTGGGCAGATACTAGGGCGACACAAAAGATGAAAGCGTCATTTCGGGAGCGCCGCAGGGGCAGTAGCCGTTTTCACACGACAGTTTGAAGCCCTTTTGGAAGTGAACGAGGGAAAGAGAGAGAGAGGCCGTATTCCTGCCAATGGTGCAGAGACTTAGAGGGAGGAGGAGGAAGAGGAGGAGGAGGAGGAGAAGCAAGGAAATGGGTGCAGTCAGTGCTTTTTGGCTTTAGGGCGCGCTTGGCTGCAGAAGCGAGCGGGATATTCCAGACCTTCGGTTTTAATGGCAGAGGTTGGAAAACCAAGCTGCCCTGCTCATCGCAAGGAAAAACAAACAGGAGAGCGAGCGAGGGAGCGGACGAAGGCGAGAGCAGCAGCAGTTTGTTGGAGAGGGTTGAGAGTGCTTTTCGAAGACAGCTCCACTCGGATCACTTTCAAAGGACCCACGACGTTTTTCCGTGGGTCACAGATGGAAGTTCACAGCAGCAAATCCCCCTCTTTTGCTCTGTCATTTTGAATGGTGTTCCTCCCCTTCCAACACACACACACACACACACACAGAAACTCCTTGTCTCCTTTCTTTCTCCTTTGTTTTTGGGCTCCTCGCTTTCTTTCCCAATCCAAAGCCTCCTGTCCACGTCGCTATTTTTAGCCACCGTGCTGCTATTCTGGAATTTCGGTGCTGACTGGCTGCCGCTGGATGTCTGGGCAGCGATCCTCTCAGGAATGTCTGGCCCGCTCTCAAACCACTACAGAGGCTGAGCCCAGGGCTGCTGCCGGGGCCCTGCCAGAGCACTGGAGTTAGCAAAAGGCCCCCAGCTCACGGGGGGGGGGGGGGGGGGGGGGGGTGGACGGG
>JASCQY010000118.1:17182230-17211148 GCA_030264315.1 Sardinella tawilis
TATGGCTCAATGAATTAACTCATGGGGAGATGGAAAATGAACATATTTCCACAAATGGTGGAGTGTTGCTTTAAACACGTGTTGAACACATCTCACATGTAGCACTCAATGGCGATGACGAGAGCAAATCAAGTGTTATGTGCGATGATCGTCACGTGTTTAGGGCAAATACATCTAAAATTGGCCCAAAAAGTTTTTAAGAACCACTAGCTGTTTTCCCAAATAAGAAAATGATCGCTAATAACATCACTTACTGCTGACGATGTTCAATAAAACTAGTCGTGAGACTAGAACACTGCATTCCTTACATTAATCTGTTAATACCTTCAGTATGTAATAGATTAATGACAGATAATCACTTAAAATACAGCCTGTGATAAGTAGGTGCTAAATGTCTCACTTGGAAAATGTGGACCTCTTAGATTTCTGAGATCCAAACAAAAAATGTTGAATATTGTTCAGCTAATTACGAGCATCTTGTTTCTATTTTGTTGTAAAAGAGAAAAGCTAAATTTATTTGCGCCCCCCCCCCCCCTTCCCGTGTCAAACGGTCTATTCAAAGACGTGTCTCATACAATGATAGAATGGGGGGGGGGGGGGGGGTATGGAATTGTTCTGTCTGCTATGCACTTTTTATTTGGAGTCTCCTCAGTCTTAAAACAGCTGAGCAAACAGCAAGTGAAATCTGTGTGCATGTGACATGATACATTAAGCCAGTATTAGTTACGCTCCAAATCTTCATTTCCTATTGACCAAGCAGGTTGTTCAAGCCAACGTGGCCAATATATTCATTATGTGTCTTCATATATTATATTTTCTATTTCATATATTAGATATCTTGTGTACAAACTTGGTCTCACACATAATTAGTGTCCTTCACATGGCCCTCATATCTGTAGAACACAAATGCTTTTTCCTTGGAGGCACCGAGCTTGTTTGACTTGCTTACCCGTGCGCCCTCCCATTGAGCTGTGAGAATTGGTCATTTCCTGCAGCTCAGAGCCGAGAGAGATATAGTGAGTGAGGGAGGGAGAGAGAGAGAGAGAGAGAGAGAGAGAGAGAGAGAGGCTGAGCAGAGCCCACTGACCCACATAAACAAGCTCTCATTCATTTCGGCCAGAATACTCCCTCATAACTGAGCACTGACTCACACCACACCACTGCGTTCAAACATGGGCAAGATGCCCCCCCGCCCCGCGCTCCAACACACACACACACACACACACACACTTCTATCCTTTGCCCCCCCACACCCTCCTCAATGGCAGGCTATCAGTCACACCCAGCCTACCCCACACCATCCAGCCCCTTCGCCTCCCACTTGTAAAAGCAAGCTCGTATCGCCGGCCCGAGCACGAGAAGTCAACATAACTCTTGGCCCAAGAATGCAGCAAAAGTTTATATTGCCATTTGGATTTGGGAGGGGTGTCTGTGTGTGTGTGTGTGTGTGTGTGTGTGTGTGTGTGTGTGTGTCTGTGTGTGCAGGGCTGGGGAGGTGGGGAGGCATCTTGGGTGAGCTCAGATGAGCAATTATCCTTTTCGCCACTAAAGCTCAGGGCCTATTCTGGGAAACCTGTCTCCCTCCGGCCTCTCTCCAAACAGCCCAGGGAGCGCAGCAACATTTGGACGACAAAAAGGGTAAACGCCGATCCATCAGCGTGTCACGGCCAAAGAATGCACTATTAGTTCACAAACTATTTTTACCCTACAAGTTATTTTTGTTGCAAGAGAGGTATTTGCTCAGGAAGCAGTGAAAACTTTTTTTTTTTTTAAAGCAAATGGCCATGACTGTAAAGTTGATGGACATTTCATTGTTATTCAAGTCAGGAATGGCCTTTAAACATTCTCTGGGCCCCGTTCAAGACCAAATTACCACTTCTATAGCGACTTGACAACTTACTGGAAATACACGCAATCGACGGCCTTTGAATTGAGATTGAGGTATGCGACTTGACATATTAAGACAAAGGATAGAGGTTACTGGCTAATAGCTTCATGCTGCGATGTGATGTGGTGACAGAGTGGTGTGACAGTATACACATCTCACAATCTGACTGAAGTGGCCAGTCAGAGGAAGATTTAGGAGCCTGCCAGCCATAGTATCTCCAACACTCCCAACCCTAAATCACAAACAGCGCTGAAAGTCATTAAACACTATCATGGCGAAACAAGTTCAAACGTGACCTTAAGAAGAGGGACGTTCAATAAAATACCACTTAAAGGACACACTTAGATCACTCTGATGAATGGCTTGATAAAGACTACCTTCGCGGCAAGCCTGAAAAGTTCTTTAGGGAGTTGTAGTGGAACATTTAAGAGCTCTACAGTGTAACCAGTCAGGACCCCCTTGTCTTTTTATTTTTTTACAACCAGACTGCCAATGGGGAAAAACACCTCTTTGCCACCATGGTGCAATCTCTCATTGCAGACAGGGATGTAAAACTTGCTGATGCTATCTGAGCGGGCAGATGCACACAGCGTGTCATTGTCTCCCGCATACCTTCACGTCATGTGCCTGTGACTCAGACACAGAGGCCAACAGTGAGCCACAAAACCTTTCCTTTAAGGCGCCCATATGCGGTGCCGCTGGTTTCTATGGCGATGCATTTTCTGAATGCACACAGCCAGCTTGATCGCTGTTTATGTTCTTGTTTATTCTCTCTCCAACTTTCTCTCTCTCTCTCTTTTCCTTTCTCTCTCTCTCCCCCTCTCTCTTTCTCCAGTTCTTCGATATTTCAGCCTGTGTCCTTCTCCCCGTCTCTTGTCCTCATCACAATTATGTTTAGCCTCTCGCCGTGGCTCCCCCAGCCAGAGATTAATTGAATTGTTTTTTTGGCGTCTCCATACACTGTGCGAAGAAATGGGAGGTATGTGACTGTTTACACTTCATTTCTCCAGTTGGCAACTCAAATGAGTCTCTGTTTTACTTTTGCCTGTGCAGTCCTTGGTAGGGGAAAAAGGGCTAGACATCACAGCCTCGGAACTATGAAAATCTCCCTCAAAACAAATAAATCACGGACCACTGTCTTGCTATCACGTTGTTAATTCTCTCTGCCATTGTTGTGTTAGCGGTTGTGGGCTATGTTTTATGGTCTGTGAACGTAGCAAAAGTGAAGGTGGGTGTGTGACTAGGATTGCGGAGAGGTGTTGGCTCTTTTCAGTGGTGTGTGCTGTCTGGGAATAAAATACGAGACAAAGCGCCATTCTTTCAATAAAGGAATAAATGAGTTGAAAAGTCCTTTTGATGGGAAGAGAAACCACAGACTGTTTAAGGAAAGTGGCTCCAGAGCTTGCTTGCCAGAAAACCCCTAACATGTTTTAACACTGGTGCATTCTTCTGATCTAACTGTTCAAGTCAGACGGCATTTTTTTTCCCCCCTTGTGTCAATGTTTGTGATGTGGCACTCAAGTACTCACACAGAACTTTGGACTTGAAAGATTCATTTCGAATAATTTATCCAAATACATTTTAAAACAAAACAACAGCAAAAAAAATCTTTCTCTCTTTTATTTTCCATAGGGTGGGTGGGGGTTCGGGCATGAACTCACATACTGTATTTCCTGACCTTGGTGTTCCATCTTCCTCAAGGTCACGGGAGAGGTGCTTGGCACAGGTGAAGGGAGCATCCAGACAGGAACCCTCATTGGCGCTGGAGATAAGCACCCTGGCTGGGCCGCTCTGCTGAGGTGTGCTGGCATGTCGGCCCTGTTTTCTGGGAAGCCCTGATAGCCGCGATAAAGGCACAGATAGATACCCTCACAAAGAAGAGTGGGAGGAGGAGGAGAGGAGGAGGACAAATAAAAAAGTCAGCGAAGAACGGGTCCTCTGTGCCAAAGAGGTAAGCCGCGGACAAAATCAGATCACGAAGTGACTGTGCTATTAAAAAACCAGAGCAGATTACCTTATCCTCTTCAGTGCACCCACAAACAACACAAGGAAAAAAAAACGCAAAGGTAGAGCCTGCCTGAGATAAAAAATGTCTAGCCGGCTAATATCAGTACCCATACACTTACCATGCTGTATATATACACATATCACATACAGTATCCACATGTAAATAAGTTTGCAGACATAATACACACATACAGTACACACGTCTTCATTCATGCACATAAACACAGGGCAGGAATCTGTCAACGCAGGCAGGAATGCATATTTATTGGCGTGGCGTGCCCATGCCAGCAGTGGAAATGAGGCGTGAACTATGTCAGGTGAGAATTGCACTGCTTTGTCATCAGTATGATTACAGGCCTGAGGAGACTCCCACACACACGCATCCATCACCTCCTCTCTCACGGCTCATATCTCTGAAGCAAGGAGGGGAGGGGGAGGAGGAGGAGGAATGGGGGTGGGATTGTGTGTTGGGGAGGGGTGGGGGTCTAACAAGGCCTGGTGGGTAATCACAATCACTCTGAACCTGTGGACATTTTGTTCACTTGCTCTCTGTTGCATGCATCATTATGAAAACAGATAAAACCTCCACATGCATCATACCCACAGAAGCAAAAGCACCCACGTGTCTTAACTCTTAACTCACAAAATAGACACAGATTTGCAATACTGAAATTGGTTCAGTTTTGAACTTTGGGATGCATCAATTTGACTTTTATTGTCTATTGGGGGGTTAAATTATGCATTTATAATGTGCATTTGATTATTGAGCAAAAAAAAAAAATTAACTCTTCTATGGCTATTACCATAATGTTGACAAAATAAATAAACAGAAAGATATTGGCCACCCACAATCATAAAATCAGCAAACATCCCACGGACATTGTTAAAGTTCCTATCCAAATAGAGCTGCTGTTTGAAAATGGCTGCAATTACCAGTCAGGAACATGATCTGACTGGGGCAAGACAGGAAGCAGTGGATACACATAAGTTCAGATGGAGGAAAGGAGTGGGAACGGGGGTGGGGTAGGGGATCTAATTAGAAAGGGGATGAAGTATGTCAGGAAGTGTGCAGAGAGTTTATTATGTTTACTGCGTCAGAGCACACAAGACATAATCAGCACTGCAGCTATAAGCTGTCTTCTGACACAGTTATACAAGGTCACATTGCAATTAAGCAATGATTTATTTATCGGGTCAAATTGCAACGGTATAATGTCATGTTTACGTTTCACGTGGAATTCTGTGCATATATATATATTTATCTCTCATACTAACACATAAAGAGAAACTGTGCTTACCATACTCTGAGTGGTTCTCTTAAAGAAATTGGTTGCCATACAGTATATCCATGAGTATGTTTACAGTTGAAAAATTGCACCAATAAAACGGTGAATAGGTCAGAGGTAGGCCTTTGCATATCCTAGCTGTGTACACACTTACCAGTTATGTGAACAATATGCCTCAATATGGATGCTTTGTTTTCAGTACTCTTTCAGCCCATTCCCATGGTGTGTAGATGATCCAAGCTGATCCCAGCACAGTTTCTGGAGTTTAATTTTTCTCTCCCAATTGACCGACCAACAACTTACCCATGGGTGAAAAAGATAAGTGGGTATGAAACAGACAAAACACACTGTCAAATGTATGCCCCATGGGACGTCACAATATGATGGACTAAATACTGCACTTATTTTATAGTCCTATATGTCAGACGACTAATTTATGTCCTCTGCATCTGTTTGCAATATCCACTATGTACAAACATTTCTCTGAGATTTATCTGTGTTTGCAGGTCTGGCCCAAGTAGAATCATTTATGCATAGCATATATATCTATTGAAAGAAAAAAAAGCCAAACTCACCCCCTGCTGCAAAAGGTTATTGTTCACAATATTTTCTTCCTGCTCGGTTTCCACAGCTGACTTGGGAAGACATATGTCTTTTGATGGGTAAGGGGCCCAAAGGCTTCACTGCCGTGGAGGAGAGCCGCACTGGGGCTCCCAGGAATGAGCTGCGAGAGGGAGACCTGTTCCTGAGAGAGATGAATGGGAAACTGTACCACGCCGGAATTTACTGTGGGAACAACGAAGTCATTGACTTCACAGGTAGTAGACGCGAATGTATGCGTCTACATATCATTCGAGGGGCTCTTGATAATACCTCGAGTTCCTGTTCATGTTGCATGTGTAGTGCACAGGGATTTGACACATTTTAGTGACTGGCGAAAAGTATCTGGTGAGGTGTGCCTTTTTAAATGATGAATGGCAGGCCCTGCAAGGAGACAGTCTGTGGCTCATTCATAAAAAAGTAAAAAACCCTTCGGAGAATACTAGCTTTCCCAGAGCACAAGAGTTACTAACATTTAGATGTACGTCTACTTCTTGACTAGACACTTAAAAGTAAAGTATCCATTTCATTAGTATGTGTATATTCCGTTGGGAACGCAATCCAAGTAATGTCCTTAGTGCATTACTGGCAATGCCAGTATGTACACATTTAAAGATGCACTCCATAGTTAGGGTAACCTAGTTACAGTCCTCCCTTCCATGATCCAACACACCACTTCAGGAGCATCTACCTGAATTTCATTTTAAAAAGACCCTAAGTCAAAATAACACTGCTAGGAAAACAAACCCCAACATTCATAACAAATGGCCTACCACTAGCCTACGACATTTTTGTGTGCCCATTTCTGTTTGTTTTATTTCCTTTTTAGTTCCACAGGAGAAGAAATTAGCGCAAACCATCTCATCAAGCAAACTGTCATGTGGCGACGTGTGCAAAAGGCACATCAAACATTTTGTAAACAGAAAGCCCTACAAAATCTTCAGGAAAGATGGAGGCATTCCAGAGGACTTTCCAAGACGAGTCTGTGATGCAATGAGCCTTGAGAAACCCTACAATGTCCTCACATTCAACTGTCTGCATTTCGCCTTATGGCTTCTGGGGGATGATGGTGAGAATTCGGCCTGAAGTAGAGTTGTATTTAGTAGACGCTTTTGTCCACAGAGACACAGGCTTGCAATGTGGGGTTCAGCAATTGAACCCGGGTCACCTGATTGTCAGTCAAGCGACATAAGCGCTGCTCTTAGTTCATGTTTGGCTTGAAATGATTCCAACATCTTCAGCTGTGAATTAAACTGCCAAATATCACCTTGATTTTCACAGGTAAAGGCAAAACTGATCTCACACCACAACAATGTAAGTAAAGCAAGTTCAAAGTAGCCTACATAGACATTATATAGACAATGACATTATAAAATGCTTGACAGCAAAACAACTATTTTCTATGAGTCTAATGCACTGTGCCACATTTGCATTCATACAGGAAATAGAAACATGTCCACACGCACCAATAATCTGAAGAACGGTCTGTGGAACTTTGGAGGAATTACACAGATGTGATTCTTCAGCATTTTGCAGTGGTACAGAGCTGGAGTCCTTTGAGCCTTCATGTTAGCCTATTAGTATTGCACTACCAAAGACAGCTGTATGGCCAAAAGGCATCTTATCCATATCGCACAGAGCCAAAAGACATCACATCTGCGCATCCCAGTCCACCTGCTGTAAGAGACACACACAAGAGTACACAGAGTGGGCGGTGCCAGAACGGCCCCACCAGGGTCACTGCACTGGTTTTCAGGTAGCTTGCTAGGCCAGAACTGTGCATTGAAGGGCTACAGGCACAGTTCAAACACTAACAGATCAACATCAGAATTCCTCTGACTAGTAGCATAGCACTTTGACCAGAGTTAGTCAAAACATTGACCTACACCCGGACAAACCTAGGGGCCACTGCACCACTGTATGGTTTAAAAACAGTTCTGAGGATTTCATCCTGGTGCCTTACAATTTAGGATGCCATTAGGCTAGAATGCTGGGGCCCGTGCAACCCTCCTTTGAGATGCCTCTATAGACAGACTCCCCACAAAATTAGACAACTTTTTTTGACACAAGAATCAGTCTGTCAATGTGTGCGACCTCTGTATTAGCCTTAACACGTACATGTGTACTTTATGTGTACACGACTTATTTTTGCTGCTTTCAATTGAACTTGATAGTATTTTTGGGCTAGCTTATATTTCGAATGCAAGTTCATAAAAAAATGACTTCTGTGATATTGCCTTGCCACAGTTATGTTGTCCCAATAAAATAATGACTTTAAGATGAACACTGACACCTGTCTCTGTGTAACCTACAGTTGACCAGCAAACCAGATATTCTCAGTCTTGATCTGAGTATAGGCTACTGAAGGTTACTGTTACTGTTTGTTGGTACCATATCCAATTGAAATGATCCATTGGATGTCAGTAGCCATTCCCTCAAGTTTGGTCACACCAATCATATCGCTCTATCTATCTTTATAGAGAGTTGCTGGACCTACCCAAGCAGTAACTTGTCAGGCTACCTATTGTGTGCAGAGGCCATTTGAAACCTTAACCGCTGATTCTGCCCTGGATTGAGCCTGGTTTTATCGGTTATAGCCAGACTATACATTTTGACATCACACTAGATCGACAACATATCAAATGTTGAAACTGCCAAACCTTCCAAATAAAAAATACATGTTCATTTTTAATTTGATACACAACTGGGACAGCCAAAGGCCAGAAAAGTTTATGCACTCTTCCTATAAGCCTATATACTGCATCAATTACTCTGTTACATGATATGAACCATGTTCCCTCAAACCCCATCTATATATGCTCTGTGTAGCTTATGTGATCAGTGTGAAATGGGTTGAAGCTCATCTTCATGTAAACTTTTCATCTGGGGTAAAGCTCATCTTCATGCAAAAGAGACAGGATCTCTGTCTGCAGTGAAGTTACCTATATCATAAATGCAAAACTATGTGGTCTCAGTATCCTAGTGAGCGAATGAGCAAGAGAGTTGCTGGAAGGTGGCGGCTGTATTGACAGTGAGACAAGCATTTGTCAGATCTCACACACCCTCCATTGTACAGTACGTGCAGTACATTACCAGTTACATGCCTGTACATTGTACAGGCCTTGCTGACTTCGGTTCTTTGCTTACAGACATACAGTACAGATATACTTTATTTAAGAATAGGCTTTTCAATGATGGTGATATTTCACTGTACAAAAATGCATTAATGGAGGATGGACAACCTTCTTGATGACCATAATGAGGTAATGATCTTCACCAAAGAAGGAGGACAGACTTCAAAAGAAGCCAAAAGGAGGAAGAGGTGGGAGAGAGGCTTTAGGGCTGATATTGTCCTTGATCATGTTTTCTCTTGTCATCTTGCAATTTGTCAATTATATATCCATACCTCTTGATGTTATAGCATTTGTAGTTAGTGTACTTCATGTTGGCCTCTCTGTTCATTCATGTCTGTCATCATGTTGCCGTATGTGTTTGTCTATGCAAGTCGTATTAGCCTGTTTTGTTCAGCACTTTGGTCAGATGTATCTGTTGTTTTTAAAGTGCTCTATAAATAAACGGGACTTGACTTGACTACACTTCTCACTCGTAAACAATCATTCATCCAGTAGCCTGATACATTAAATCGCCTTGTTAAGTAATACTGTATAGGCTACATTACTGTGATTACTATGATATTCAATTTGTCTGTTTTATCATCCTATGCCTCTGTCAGGTCTACAGATATGCTGTCCCACAGTGGCAGAGGATATGCATCATAAATTGCTCACAGTACAGAGATAGCTCTGACAAAATCTTGTTTGCCAAGGAAAAACGTTGAGAGAATCCTGCTGCCTGCGGCGACCACGGCACCTAATCATGCCATGCAACAAGTAGGCCTAGCTACTGTATATGAGCGTGGCATTCTGAAGGTCAGTACTTTGCAAACACAACTCTTCAATATTCTGACTAAAATGTCAGGTGTTTTGGTATTGCGTATGCATGTGTGCATATTTGTGTTCATGAAATGTGTGACCATTAAATTAAATAAACAAAAAAACATCTAACCTAATTATGTTTTGTCTACCAGTGAATACTGGAAAATAACTTTTGACAATTGCTGTGTTAACATAATAACTTTAAAGGAGAAGTTTGGTGTGAATCAATCCAAAGCCCTTTTGTTCAAGGTCACTGAATGCTGTCAATAGGAAAAAGAACAAAAAAAATTGATGCAACAATTACTTTTATTGTACATATAAAATAACTGCGCCTCCACAAAGCAATGCTGGCATCTCTGAATGCACAGCATGTCACTCAACTATGAGGTTCCTTAACTACCAACAGGAGAGAAAGACAAAATTAAGTGGTGTGGAAATCAGAGCACAGACACCTTAAGAAACACCAGAAAACATGCCTTTTTTCCACTCTATAGCAGTTTTTGGTCATGCATGTAGACGAGGTATGGTGGCCCATTGAGGAAAAGCATAATTCTCAGATGGCCCATAATAAAAATGAGTTTGAGACCCCTGATTTAAAGGGACCAGGAGAAATGCTGGCTGATGCTGCATTTGTTCATATGTGTTTATGTCTAAATTTCATTGCAGCCCCTAATACAATTTACTTATGCAACTGAGATGATATTTGAACCAAGGACCAAACAGCAACAGCTCCAAAGAGACCAGTCCTCAACAGATCATTAATGGCTGGATCACAAGTTGGGGTATGAACACCTTCATTTTCTGTCAACTTGTGATGATTTTCTACTGTCAATACAATAAATATCTATCTGTACATTGTCTTTAACTAATCATTGACAGATCGCAGCAGATTATTGATATGTTGCACTACTATATATCACAACACAGCCCTGGTGTTCAAGTGAAAAAATATTAACCATTTCAACCACTCCTTCAGCTCAGCTGTAATGACATACAGCTCCTCATGGGCATACATAACAATGACTTCTTCAAAGTGGAGGAAAATACCACTGGGCTTCCCAACAATAATCTGGAAGTTGGAGACCTTTTTCTAAGAAAAATGCAATGTGGATTTTACCATGCAGGAATTTACTGTGGGGAAGAGGAAATTATTGACTTCACAGGTGGGTGGCACAGTGCCTCATCTGACTGGATCCATGTCTGAGAACTTTCTATTGTGTTCTTGATGAAGAACACACTATGATGACATTTGACATGGAGTCATGAAAATCAAAATGTTTTTATACCATTTTCTTTTCTTCTTCTCTCCACTAGTTCCTCAAGGCAAGAGAAACTGCCTCGTTTCATCAAGCAGCTCAGGAAAATGTTACGGTGACGTGTGCAAAAGGCACATAAAACACTTCTTAAATGACAGACCTTACAAAATCTTTCGTCAACGTGGAGGGATCCCAAAAAACTTTAGACATCGAGTTCGTCAAGCAATGAGCTGTGAGAAAGCCTACCATCCCATCACCTTCAACTGCTGGCATTTTGCATTGAAGCTTCTGAGAACTGGCGGTAAGAGATGTCATTTTGAAATACAGTGCATGAGCAGAGGCCACACACACCAAAACCTGTAATGGCTACCTTTGCAGTGTAATGTTTCAGGCCACAAGCCCATCTGAGGAAGGCCTTGGGGCCCAAGACATCATATTGCAAAGGTAGTCATTAAATATTTTGGGAGCCTGCACCCAGTGTGCAGACTTTTTTCCTGGTGTCTTTTGTCCAGGGTCCAGAGCTTAACAGTCTTAGGGTGTGTCCTCTGTAGACCTTTTAAAAATATCTATTCAAACAGTTCATTGAGTTTGAATTTTTAATGTTAGTATTCAAATGCTTGTTTTGGAGTGTAATTTTTTTGGCACTATATAATTTCAATTATGATGTTAGGCTACTACTAACAATAACACAATGATATCCTTCCCAATGTAATCAGCAAGTCAAAATGTCCAACATCTTTATTTCTGACAGATGAATTTGATGATGAAGTGGAGGGAGGTACTGTAAGTACTTACACATAAAGTGTTCAATACTGTAAAACATATCGTCGCTACTCTTCCATACCATTTCAATGAATGTCTGTGAATACAAAATTATACCATTAAGCTTAAATGTCTGTCATTGACTTTTGCTAGCAACAGCTTGATGAATAGTATTGCATTAGTACTAGCTTTTAGAATAGTGCTAGCCTATATTACTAATAATGCTAGTTTATATTAGGAAGAGCCTGTTAATAGTAGTAAACTAGTAGTACCACAGCAACCTCTGTTTCCTTTCCTCAGGAGTGCCACTGCAACATTTGATGAGATGAACCAGTCACAAATTCACAATTGCTCACTAAAGTAATTTAGACATCAGTCATCCGTGTGCTGAGCTCACCAGTGAACACCAATCACTACCTCGCTTTTGCCTCTCTGTTATACTGCACAGCCACCATGTATTTGTCATATTTCACTTCCAAAAATCATCTTAATTTACATTACCCTACCATGATGTTGACATGTATCATGCACTTCTAATATGGCTTGCATTATAATATGTCAAATCTAATTTGATGAGTAAATCCTGTTTCTGTCATCATTGTTCAAAGAATCCTGACAGTGTAGAATTTTTTTTATGGGGCCTAATGCCCGTTGTCCATTGGGTTCCTTGTCTGCGTGTCCCATTCCATTAAGACTTTTTCATCACTGTATCCTCAGTTCAGTTTCTTTCTAGCTGCTCTTGGTCTATGGTTTGACTGGAGTATGTTGGAAAAAAAGTACCTTTTTAATGGATTTGGGGAGACTGGCACTTTATTTTGTTGCCCACTATGTCATATCACTCAGTTTTGGACAAGAACTGCTAGATAGGCCTTTAGTTAGGGAAAGCAGTAAGTGGAGGGTGTCAATGATTGCCTATGAGCTCCCCAGTCCTGGCACCTTGACCTGTGTTGATATGCTTTGAAATGAAGGCATTCACAATTTATGATTCACCACCACTAACTATACAGTAAGTAAAAACAAACCGGAATAAACTGACGTTTGGTTTGGCCCTGCCAGTCCATCAAGAGAGCACAAGGAGGGGAGCGCTAAGATACTGCAGGTACAACTCCTGCTCTCCGTCAAAACAACATACACACAGACACACATATTATGGCTAGTAGTACACACGATGAGGTTGTGCACAACACAAATGGCTACTGTGTAGGATGCAGTAAGGTTGCTTTCTGTTTTTCTTTCATGCTGCAGTACGTGGACGACTTTGTAGTTTCATTTGAATTACTTTTTCATCCGCATCAACAATAGCAACAATAGCAGGTAGTTCATAGTTTTCAAATTCAATTTAAATTCAAATTGTTCAGCCAAGTTCTTCAGATCCACCAAGGCCCTCTTGTTATCAGCGCACCAAATCTGTGTTTGACAGGTTTCATGAACGAGTGACTTCCTCCCCGGTATTCCTTCATGGGGACATGCTCTCTTCCGCCTCTTCACGCCATCTCTGCTTGGACGCTTTTGACTCTGGCACTGGGCACTTTCTCCCAAAGTAAAATAAACACAACACTCACAGCACTCTTATGCTACGCTATCGCTCATCCCATCAGCAAAGCACAGCACAGCACAGCACAGTACAACACTGCGCTAAGCTAAGCTAAGCTAAGCTTCAGCCTCACTAAGTGGCCTTGTCTGGCTAAACCCAGCCTCTGCAATTCCCAGAAGTTCCCAGATGTTTGCAGCCCACGCACCATTAAACTGTTTGGTCTTTATATGCTGAAACTGTTAAAACAACAGGCAATTCAGATAAATGACAAATGCTGCCATGATGTAAGCTCTTTTTTTTCCAAATGAAATGACATTTTCAGAGCTGTGTCATTCATTTAATTCCTCATTAATGCTCAAAGAGAGAGGCTTACATAATAGTCCAACATCATCCACTCCACCGCCTGGCTTGGTAATAATGCGCTGACCGGTAAAGAGACACATGTGCCTGCATGGTCTTATGTAAGCCTCGGCCGCGGCTCCGTTTAGTTCTTATTTGTGTGTGTTTACTAGGGGGAGGTTTGTGTTCTCATCACAGCTGTTTGAAGTTAGTGGATGCTTCATTCAGGTTTTCTCTTTGGTTGCCCACATCCTTACCTCCAGGATATCCTTTCCTCAGGAACACTGGGCATCTTGATGATGCCGTGTGAGGAACGGACACATTTAAATAAGCCCCTCATTTTTTTTTAGAGAGAGAGTGCCACTGGTAGTGTTTTGCATGTAATGTCACTGAACACGCTGATAGACGGTCATTTGCCTCTGCCCCTTCCTGGAGACACAGATGTAGCCTCGGGCATCGTTCTGCGTTGCCCCAATGATGGCTCTGGAGTATCTAGCTGACGATGCAAATAAAGCTACCCTACCCTATTCAAGATGAGAGACACACACACAAAAAAATAGACAGTAATAAATTACATCTATGCTTGTGATCCTCTCTCTCTCTATTTTTCATTCTCTGTCTCTCTCTCTCTCATTGGCTATCTCTCTCTCTCTCTCTCTCTCTCTCTCTCTCTCTGTCTCTCTCTCTGGTTCTCTTCACATGTGACCCTTTCTTTCCACTGTCGTTCCTCTGTCTACTTCATTTCATCTTCTTCCAGACTCTACCCGCTCTCTCCTCCGCTGTGGTTTTGTCTGGTCGCTGGAGCATGTGGCTTCCGCCCCGCCTGGGGAACTGAAGTCCCCCATATGGACAAGAGATAGGGCCATGGAGAGAGAGAGGACGATGGTGTCCTCACTCTCACTAACCAGGACCATCTGAGATCCGTCACCAGTGATGTCACCCAACGACTACCAACAGCTTCCTTTTTACGGCCGTGTTGTGCATTGTGTGGAAGTCCAAAGACGGATCGTTCTGGCCCTCCACGAGTGCCGGATGATGAAAGGGAGCGCTGGGGCGGCTTGTTTGTTTTGGAAACTATTAGGTGATGTTTAATGTACACTCCCTCCAGTTACTCACCACACGGGCTACTTTAGCTTTTTGGGGTTTCGAGGATTCTTTTTTTTTTTTTTTTAGTGGCCCCCCTGGTGGATAAAGTGACACACACACAATCACACACACGTCCCATGCACAGATCTGTTGTTTTTTCATTGCACCGTAAATACCTGTGCCAGTGGGATAGGAGTTGTGGAGGAGCGTGGGGGAGGGGCAGCTGTCTGCCAGCTGTGGCTGAGGCATGGACCATGATGGGTAGAGAGAGAGAGAGAGAGAGAGAGAGAGGGGTGCCTTCAGAACTACCAGTCTGCAGGCACTATCCACTGACACGGCATGTATGGAATCTCTTTGTACACAAACACTTCATCTTCAGCCAATATTTTCTCTCACTCCTCGGTCTTCTCTTGCTCACTGAGATATACACATACCTGTGTACACACACACACACACACACTCACACAGACAATGTTGATGGTGTGTGTGTATGTCTGGCCATTTCAAGCTCTCTCTGAGCTACAGGCTTAATACCACAAAGCATTGATCTTGGCAGATTCATCACAAGACTCTATTGCTTTGAATTCCTCAGGCGCGCACGTGCTGTGCCGGTCCGCTGTTGGTCTCCACGGTCCAGTGAAACGAGCGATGGGGCCCATGCACTTTTTCTCCGGCGCTCTGGGCCCCGGGCCGCGGGGGGACTCCTGCAGGCGCCATCTGCGCTCCACACATGTACATCAAAATTCGAGTCGTCAGCGCAGCGCAGCGCAGCGCAGCACAGCGCCATTGTTCCATCAGTGCTCAAGGCCCGTGCCAAGTCTTTCAAACGAGAGGAGGCCAGAGCGCCGTGCCGTCCACCCCGACAAGATGCTTTTGATTTATTGTTTTGCGCCAACAGATGAACGACCGGAGACAAAAAAAGGGGGGGGGCTGCTGGGGAGAGAGAGAAATGCCTGAAAAGTGGCAGCGGCTGAGATGAAAATGTCAGACGAGGTCTCTAAAGAATTGGCCGATTGTTGGTAATTACCAGATCTATACTTCCCCCGGAGCACCGGCAATCTGGCACCTATTAGGCACTCCGGAGCGAGAGCGTCTCCGAGCTGCGGCGCTCCGACAGAAAAGCATACCTTTGGGATGAAATGGCTACCACTTCCACATGTTACTTCTCCCTTGGCCCGACATGAGACAAAGGCACTCTCTGTTGCATACCAAACATCGGGCCTATATGGAAACCGAGGCGCATTTTGAAAAGGATCCAGAATTCCGTCCTCTCATATAAAACTCACTCATTTCAGCGGCCGTGTTATTTTTAGCTTCGGGCTCAAGGGCTCCGAGGTCAAGAACAGGAATGCCAGGGGTGGAACGCACGGTGCTCGACCTGCCTGCCGCCTCGCCATCCTTCAGGGCTCCCCCCCCCCCTCCTCCCCTTCCCTCCCCGCTCCGCTCTGTCCCGGGACGTCTTTGCCCTTGGAGGCCGCGGGTGTGTGATTGCGCCTCTACACACCATGTGAGCATCCCAGGGGTCACGCAGAGGACATGATCCCTTGTGACAAAATTACCATCACATTCGGAGTGCCCTGCGGGGAGCCGATCGGGCCCTTTAATTGGGATTAATTGGCCCAGTGTTTTGGTTTAATGAGCTGTGCCCCTGGGCTACTTACGAGTGGAATTCTCTGGACTCTGGTCAAGTCCATTCATTCATTCTTTTTTTTTTTTTTTTTTTTACCACATCTATTGCGCTCTCACATGCTGCGCTGAGGCCTGTTTGAGATGCGTTTTTTTTATTATTATTTTGGCGACATCCCATCAGAGGGTGAAATTGGGTCAAGCATAATTGTTCTCTTTCAAAACGTGCTATATTACAGAATAAAGTTTATGTGAATCCAGAGGATATCCCTTTGTGTGGAGCTGTTGTGGCACACTGTTGTATTGAACACTTGTAAACAGACATTGTAGTCCTGTCAACAAAGGAAAAAAAAGGTCAACATCAAATCTGCCAGCGCTGGCCTCAAACTACATTCCAAAGTGTTTGAAAGAGTCATCATCCCGAGAGGCACAACATCAAACAGGAAAATGACAAAGTATTCACCCCAGCTGTGAATGCTGGTATTCCTGACCACCTGCCAATACCCCAGCAGGGGGTTCTGTGCTGAAACAAGGACACCCTCGTGCTCACATGTCGTGGATTATGGACAGTGTCAGTAAGTATAGTGCACATATGGGAGAGAATACCTTTAATTTGCTGCACAGTCATCTGAAAACAATGGGCAGTGGAGAGGCTTCAGAAGCCTACTGTAGGACATGCGGGATGGGATGGTTTGTGCATGCTTGCAGGCTATTATAGCCTAATGAAGAATGGCCCTAAGACTCAAACTGTCACTTTGGCAGCTCCAAGCTTTTATTAGACACAGCAACTTCTTGGTCAGAGAAGCAGCAGCAGCAGAAAAAAACAAAAAAAAAAATCATTAAAACTGCTATAGCGTTTTCTTAAAATAGATGCGAGTCATGAGAGTTGACAGCTTCAGTCTTCACCTGTTTATCTGACCACACATCAGCAAAAGCAAGAGCACCATGCTCCAGTTGAGCCCGGTTCCAAAACACTGATGATAACATGGCCATTTTAGGGAACCTCATGAGGGAGCCTCTGGCATCTGAAGGAGAAAATATGTGGAAGCCTGTGGGCCTACGCAGCTGTGAGTGATTCAATAAAAATATCTCATTGTTTTGCGAAAGAAGAAGAAGAAGAAAAAAAAAAGCTTTATGAGGCATTGTTGGCTTTCTGCTGAAGTGAAGTTAAGTCACACAGAGAGTCCCTAAGCGCCTACTTAAGGTGCCACCGAAACCATTTGAAACCAAGTCCTCCAGCTGCATGCCCAGGTATCACTCAGCAGATCTGAACCTTATCCCCACCGCAATTTGTGTTTATAGCCGACCTGGAATGCCCGGTATGCCCACAGGCACACCCTGTTTGCTGGGAGAGGGGTTGGGAGACCGCACACACAAGAGAAAAAAAAAAAAAAAAAGAAAATACTGGGCCCTTTTATCTATTGTGTGGGAAGATGGAGATAGAGAGGGTCCAGCCAAGCTCTGGCACCCATACAGGCAGTCACGGTCGGATAGGATTCTACCAAACCCTGACATGGTGGAGCCACGGACAGCTGTTTGCCAGGAAATTCCTGCAGGTCCTAACAGAGACTTCGAACCCTGTGGCTCATCCTGCTCTCCCCCCCCAAGCCCAAACACACCTCCGCTTCGTCTTCAGAGTGGCATTCGGGAAGGCGGATTGTGGCTTTGAAATATTCATACGGTACGGCGCGTTTTGGAGTGAGGCGGAATTGTTCCCACGATTGCCTGGAGGCCAGAATTCAAGACAGTTTGCGGAAGCTGAGCGTCATAGGTGTGTCAGGAAGCACGCTCCTGGTCATTGCACGGAGGGCAAATTAAACACCTCTGAGCATTCCAGGCGCTAAGATGATGGATTTTCCGCCATGCCGGTCACTTCCCTGGTGGTTCTCGTGGGAATAGGTTGAAGGCCTGTTTTTTTTTTTTTTTTTTTAACACGCTTGTTGTTTTGGCAGCCATTTCAAAGGGAAGACACGCAGAGCATACCGACACCACTAGGAAGTTTACTATCCTAATAATGGGCCGTGAAGCTAAACAAACTACAAGTTAAACAAACCGTCCTCCTGCCTCTTTGACAAAACCTCTTCCCCCGAGAGCCGTGTTTACAGTGCAATGAAGTGGAGCTCCGAGCGGAGAGCTCTGCAGACGCAGAGGACAAAGTTTAACTACGAGCAGACAAAAATCCCCCTCATAAACCCCACTGTATTCACGCAGAGGTAGATGGTCATTTTGAGGAATGCCTTTGAGCAGGATTGTCAGCAGCCATGTTTCCAAACAAACTCCCTGACAAAAAAAGTGCTTTGAGTGGAAGTAGCGTGCTTTCATACCGTATATGTACTGTAGTTTGATGTGTACACTAAGGAGACAGCATGTGTGTGTGTGTGTGTGCGTGTGTGTGTGTTTTGGAGAATCGGGCTTCTGTGGTTAAAATTCACACACTGGCTCAAATCCACGACTGAATGACTGACTTCACTGTATCATACCATGTGGAACCCTCTCATGCCACCAATATGTCAATCAGAAATGTTTCCTACAAAAAGAACTCCTGCATGCATGAGAACTGTGTGTATGTCTGTGTGTGTGTGTGTGTGTGTGTCTTGTGTGTTGTCCAAAGAAAGAGCCTTTGTCTTGCCATGCCCTGGCACCACCTCCACTTGAGCGAAGCAAAGTCAGTGCCCATGCCCCTCCCTACCCAAAGAATTACCTTAGCCTGTCATTAAGCAGCATGGCAAGCCCATGTTGTTTAACCATTAAATTAATCTACGGTCAGATGCAGTCAAGGCCAGCGGCACCATAAGGTCACAGGGAAGGGAGGGAGAGCTGAGGCATAGTTTGCCGCAGCCCTGAGAGATGCAGAGCTCAATTAGAAAACAATGCCCACCCGCACCAATGATTGAGAGCTGCACAGCCCTCAATTTGGCTAACCTCAGCGGTGAGACTCCCTAATCTCGGCAGCGCTAAGGCAAATGCGTGCGTTTAAAAAAAAAAAAAAAATTCTGCTCGCAGACCGCGAAGGGTAGCGTCTGGATGGGCCGAGGCAGCCGTGACGCAAACGGATGTGGGGTGCTGGTCGCAGAATTGCAGGCTAGGCAAAGAGAGGGGAGAAAAACCTGCGGCGGGCCGACCGCCCCATTAGCCGGCGGTGACTGCACTTCCTCGGCATTTCCCCCCGTTCACACGTCCAGCGCGTCCGCGGCGGCACGTCTGGTTTACAGCGAGGGTAAACACATCTCCCAAGAAATGACTTTTAATGATCGACAGGCCTCGCTGCAGACGGCGAAGGGTAGGGAGGTGGGGGGGGGGGGGACTCGGCTGTGTTGTCACCATGATCTGAAACATATACTTGACATTAAAAGCAGTTTCCTGACGACTGCACCAAGTTACAAGAGCCTGCTGCTGCTGCTGCTGCTGTCGGTGCTGCTGGCGCTTTCGAGGGCCAGGGACATAAAAGTGTCTGGAGAGGGGGAGGAAGAGATAACGAATGGTCGTTAGAGCGACACCGTATGGGAATTGGCGTCAAAATCGACTGCTCGCCGATTTATAGCCGTTATTGCCATCAGGCATGAATGTCTAGAAATAATCTAGCGACGACTACAGTGCGCCACAAAAACACGGAGGAAAATCAATCTTACCCCTTTATGGCCGCCTGCCATATAGACATTAAGACTCTCAACATGTTGGGACAAAAATAGCAGTGAGACGACCGCCTTCATCAGCAAGACGTTTTCCCGTCGGAGCGCTGGTGTTTGCTTCGCAACGCACGTTTTGCCATGTTTGTCGGTGGCGTGAGAGGGGGGCCCGCTGTGATAGATGAGGTGGCGATAAGCACATCTTAAGGCCGGCCTTACAAGCCCGCGAGCGGCACTGGCCGTTGGCCTGGGATTCCAGGGCACAAAGGCGTGCAAGGGCTGGATTAATTATTGCAATATCTGCAGCAAAGCAAGACCAGTTTACCACACACTTCATTTGCTTTTACGGCCTCTGCTCTCGTGGGGAGGGTAATGGACTTAACCGGCAACCAGGGAAATTTTTTACACTTCTACAAAATGTCTGTAGTCAGAGATTTTTCCTTTACTTAAGGCACTGCCCAGGCTTTGGGCCAAGAGGCCTTTGTAGAATGGGTGGAGCTTTTTCTTTATGGCGTGTGTGTGGGTGTATGCGTGTTCGTAAAAATCTGCCTTATATAGATTAAGCTTCACAACTTTAAAACACACTAAAATCATTTTCAAAGTAAAAGTGCAGCAAATGAAAATTGTGTGACATGTAGAATTATAAAATACAAGGGTAATAAAGCATTTCACTGATTACAGATGTTCTTTTTGGGGAGATACGAGTAAGCTGTCTGTCCCACGCAGTTGAAAAGAACTGTACTTCTGGGTCATGTTTGTTTTCGTAGGTTCTTGTAGCCGTCCTTCAGAACATACACGTATCTGTTGACAAGTCATGTTTTTGTCTGGTTGCCATGGCCCTCCGGCACAGGTCACTTTCCTGAATTCCCATAATTCATCACTGTCCGCCGTAGTGGCTGCCAAGAGGTCGTAGTGGGGTCATCACCGCGACTCCATCCAGTGAGCAGGGGCTAGCGGGCTGAAGTGTGGGGAAACTAATTCCACCCCCAGGACATGGTCACACAGACATCTGCTGCGAGATCCCTGTCTGGACACAACAGCTGACGAGCACGTCTGGAGCGCACCCATCTCCTCACTGTCTCCCCGCCTCACGCCACTCCTCCATCCACCCGCCCGTCCTCCTCCACTCTTGAGGACCGCCGTTGCGCCCGCAGGAAAAGGCCCATAAATCCAGCTTCACGGAGCTCACGTTTGTTCAGGTGGCCCCCTCCATCACCCCGAGGTCTCCCCCACCCCCAACCCCCTGCAACACAAAGGGAGGGGTGGAATGAGAGGGTTGGATGTCATAAAGAGGAAAAAAAAAAAAAAAAAAACTGGAACACGGTCAATGGTTGGAGCTTTACAGCCTCCACTGCATCCACTGACAAAGACTTGGGAAAAGTGACACACAGTTGGGAATGTTCCCTCATGTAAACAAACGTCCGGGGTCACGTTGGCCCTTATCTGTGTACTCAGTGTTGGCCTGTAGATGAGATTGATATGTGACTACACACTGCAGGCTGGAGTTTGTCCACTTAAACAATGGGGTCAGATTTTTCGGGGACTTCCCCCGAAAGTTTGTTGAGCAACATCTCCGTAACAGCTTTGACCTTCTCGGCAAAGAAAGCTGGCAAATGAGGACAGAGTCTGTGGCGGAAAAGAAAAGAAAAAAAAAAAAGTCAGGGTCGCGTCGTCCTTTAAGTGAAAGACTTTACACAAAAGAGGGGTAACAAAAGTTCACAATCTCAGCCAAGACATGCACATACAAAAATGCTCTCTGCTGAACATATGGGCCAATGCGGAACAGTTTGGCAGCCTCTCTCTCCACATTTCATCTGTATTCACTTCACTCCCAGTAAAAACTCGAGAAGATGTGCAAAGAATGGTGAGGAAAAGTAATTGTCTGAAGACACTGTGGTTTACTGCATTGCCTGCATGCATGCATATATCACAAGGGCTGGGGGACCAGCGAGGCAGAGGACCACTACAATATTCACTAAATTGTAGGCAATCCTCCAAGACCAAAAAAAAAAAAAAAAAAAAAAAACGAGGGTGGAAAAGCTACAGCCTCACATACTTTTGACTTGTCTCACGTGGACATATGAGACGCATTCCCCCCTCTACCACCACCACCACCACCACCATCGCTTTCCCCTTCTTTCCAGGGTTTAACAGAGTGACTGGGGATTTATTTTTGAAAAGCCTCAGGAGGGAGGTCGCCGCTTTTTCCCCCCGCCGAATTTGAAACATTTGAAGTATCCAAGGCCCTCGCCTCTGGTCTGTATTAAAGAAATAGCCCATTCATTTGGACCTGTCACTCGGCATAATGGGTTTCAGACCGAGCCTGCTTACAACCCCTCCTCAAACTGGGTCACACAAACACGCCGGCCCTTGATCTCATTATGTAATTTACCTCGCCGCGAAGGTAGAGCTTCAAACCTTTTCGAACAAAGACCGTCTTATGCTACGTCCTCTTGTCTGCCACAATGGGCCCTTGCAGACTATCTCTCATATGGGAATCGTCACGTAGCCGGAGCCATTTTAATGTGAACCATGTCCTGCACTGCAGAGGCACTGACCAATGGGACGCCGCCGTACAGTACATGCGAGGTGCCAACTTCCAATGGCACAGGAGGAGGATGTTGTGAATGGGAGCTCGTCCCAAATGGCAAAAGCAGGTTTCGCCACACAATGCAGGGTTGTTCAAAATGCACACATTTTTTTCTTCCTTTTTTACACTCAAAAGCCACCACTATTTTATTGTCTCTGCAACCATACATTTTCAGAGGCAATCAATTTGGAATCCAACCTACTCGGATGCAGCTATGATGTGCAAAGTGGATTTCAACTAGCAGCTTTGCTGCCACAACCTTTCAGTAGCTACTACTTAGACCAACTCTGTGGGCTGCTTTATAGAATTTTGGTGGCATATTTCAGTCTGGCCATCAAACGCCACTGCCAGAGTGCAGAAGAGGTCGTTATACAGTTTGGTGGCAAAGCAAATAGCTTACAGTCACTGCTCATAACAGTGATGGGCCGTTTTGTGGAAGATTTCCGCTGGGAAGGACTGGAGCGTGTCCACGGTATTTGGAGCCGAGCGTTTGCTCACGAGCGCTCGAAACCGTTTCTGTGGGCAACAGTGACGTCCGTGAAGAAATTCACTTCATGCCTCTCACAATGACTCCGTCTATCGAGATAACATGAAAAACAGGCAGCTTCGCCAGAAAACTTCTGCTTCAGAACGAGGTCACGTTGCAGCCTGGATTTCTTGAATAGCTTTAATGTTCAACCTAAATTTATGGGCAAGTCTATGGGTCAGTGGCTCCATTTCTGTTTGTGTAGCATTAAATGTGATTCTCGGTCACATTCATCCACCTTCTCCTCGCGTCCTGTTTTATCTGCAGCCTTCAGATTCCCCACCTGAGCAGTTAATAAATGAGCTCAACGGCTTTTTTTTTTTTTTCACTCAGCTGAAACACGAACATAAACATAGTCCACACACACAGACACATTCATAGATGCCGGTGTGTGTGTGTGTTCTTGCAAGTGTGAGTGTGTCTGTGCTTGTGTGTCTGTATGAATGTATATGTATACGTGTGGGAAAGAGAGACACAGACCGGGAGGGCACTCAGCCACTCACACACACACATACTCTCTCTCTCACACACACCTCTTCAGATAGTTCTAAGGAGAGTCATAAAGCCACTGGACTGCAGCCTGTGCCGTGGAGGTGAGTGAACAGGAGGTAGTTGTGAGGAACGCTTGCATGGGAACTGCCGAGAGAGAGAGAGAGAGAGAGAGAGAGAGAGAGAGAGAGAGAAGTAGGCCAAAAGCACACTGATGCCCCAGCACACAATGGGCCTGAGTAGCCCCTCTGCGGCTGTTCTCCTGGCCGGCTGTGGTCCCTACTCCTGGTGCACACAGACCCCAGCACTTGAGCTGTTACAGAGGCTGAAGCTGCCTGTCACACCACTGCAGAATGTTGCAGCATGTTTGCATTTCTGTCACTTAGCCGAAACTGTTGTAAATACTTGGGGGGGGTGGAAACATTTGCTTGTCAGTTTGAGTCACAGTGAAGACTGGATTATGGCAAACTTTGGGGAAATCATTCCTTATTGGTGATAATGCAAGTGATGTGTTAAAATTTGTTTTGGTTTTCAAGAGCAAAACATCAATTTACACGTTTTTTGTTTTTCATTTAGAAAGGTTTTTTTTTTATAATCCAAAGTGACACGCGGCAAAAATTTCCATTTCTCACCAGCATGTTTGACCTGTGGGAATGTAACCACTGGAGAACGCTGATGAAATGTGTTTTTTTAATTTCATGCTTTGGGAAATCTATGAATCCGATAGCAAGCAATGTCTCTCTCTTTTTTAATCTAGGTAGGTACTGTAGGCTAGAAGAACAAACATCAGTCTCTGCAGTAGATAGTCTCAGTCTCACACTGTAATATACTGTAGATGAAGATGTTATTTTCAACAATTGTGATTGAGTGATTGAGCTTTTGCACTGAGAGACATGGCCGCAACAGCAACAGCAGATAGCCGGGTGAGTCTTATCCACTGGCCCTTCCAGTGGGCCCTGGGTTAGTGTGGCCCTTTTCATGGGTCACGTGTCACCATCCCAGAGTTCCCCGCAAAACAATCAGCGAGCCAAACAAAGCTTCTTGGAGAACAGCAACCAGGAGGCTGACGGTGACAGATGGAGGTTTAGCACGCACTTCTCTTGGCTCCAGCACAGCCCGAAACATGAAGAGGATACAAGTTCCATGTAATATATTCCTCCCAACAGATAGAGACGTCCTTATAATGCAATCCTGCTTGCGTTTTATGGCTTACTTTTTTTTTTTCAAACGGAGGAAAGGCAGAGCTTTTGTGGCTGTTAGGAATTTGGCTTAGAGAGTGGCTTACAATTTTGCTGTCCTTGCAGTTCCACACAAAAACAATTATCTTCCACGGCTGTTTTTTTTTTTTTTCTTTTTTTTCCACGACCGATTCGGCTGGTGTTCATCGAATAGGGGCTTCATTCGTGCCGTGAGTTTATGAGGTGCTCGAGCAGTTACCATATTAGAAACCCACCCGTTTCTCCAAAAAACGTCCGTAGTGTGTTGTTGCAGGTGCTCTCCCCAGCAAACGGGGCCTGTTTAACACTCATTACTCCAACATTAGGGAACATGAAAGTCTCCACTGACACTTGACTCACATGCTTTCATGTCTGCCCCATAAACACAGCACGTCATGGGAGCAGTTAAAAAGTGGGAGAGAGGGTCTTTTGTAGTCCGTACAGCTCAAGACCCTGCACAGCTCAAGGCCCTGCACTCAACAACCAACCAACCCCACCCATCCCCCCCCCCCCCCTTTTCTAATTAATTCCGTAAGCCAGGTTGCCCCCATGCTGCTGTCTACCTGTTGAGTTTCTCCACTCTTCATGGTTGACGGGCCTGTGGCGACCAAGTGGCGTGATGAGAGACAGATGTTGCGGGTGCCGTATGCGGGTTCGATTAGGGCGCACCTCCAGTCACACAAACACAGCAGGGTCCATAAAAATCCCATGTTCCACTAATATAGCAGTCACGCGACTGAGCTTAGAGCCCAGATGCAGGTGTAAAAGAGAGGTTTGTGGGGGTTGGGGGGGTGAAGGGGGCCAAAAAAAAGAAAAAACGGGAATGGGGCAGGGTGGGGGGGTGGGGGTGTTGCTCAGAAGTGTGTGCAGAAAGCTGCAGCCTCTAACAGAGGTGATCCATCACAAGCACAAGACTTGAGAGCCATCCGGCGTGATCAAAGTTGGCCGGCAGACAGCGAATGCTTCACATCAAAGCCTGGCGAGCCACACTCGCGTGAGTGCCGGATGTTCAGAGCATTCAGGATAAATGTTGGACACGCTGCAGACGGGGAAGCCGAACGCTGCTTTGTTAGTCTGGGAGTGAGTAAAAGTTTGGGGAGGAACAAGGATGTGGTAGCGGTGGTGGTGATGGTAGTGGTGGGGTGTGTGCTCTGGTCAACAGCACACGTCTGAATCAGCGCCTGACCTTAGAGGTTGTGTATGAATCAGATGTCAGCAGACCCTGGTCTTTCATCTCGCTCAGTGGCTGTAAATCTGACAACACAACAGGAGTTCCTGAAGAGCAGCGCTGCAGCCTGTGAATCATCACTGACCAGGGGGCTCTGTCTGATTCTCCAATGCCTCCTCCTCAGCCAAACGCCTTGTCCAGTGAGTGCGCTCGGTTGAGAGTGGCAAAAAGGCAATGACAACTCAACACTAATGAACCCAGCTGGCTAATCAACGCTGACCTGCCACAGTCCTGCTGCTCTGGCAATCAAAAGTAAACATCCTCACAGCGGGCACCCGAATTAGGCGAGGAGACAAATGAGATCACTTCCATTCTCGAGTGCAAATCAACAGCTGGGCTCTAATTGCGAGTTAAATTTTGTGACCACCACATCCGTAAACAAACCACTCCACGCTCATTTAGTTGCAGCATCGCCAAGGCACGGGGGCTCCATCGGTAGACTTTCTCGAATTTTTAGAGACTCATTTCGGTAATTGATAGATGAGTTGTAAGCTTCTAATTGTCATGTGATTTTTTTTAAATACCTTTAATTGAAGGTATTTACGAGAAGCCATGGTCCCTCAGGGCACGGGTATACTTCAAATGACGCCAACAGGACTTTCAAACTTGCTTTTATATTTAGACTGCACCATTTAGTCATTTTGTGGCTGGATCTTGGTGAAGTGTTGATTACTCTTGAGTGTTGCTGGCAGAAATTGGAGTCAATATTTTGGCCGCCAACCACAGCAATTTATTCACCCCCCATTACAGGTTACCCTTAGCAAAACAACGCTGGAGACGCTCAACACCCGGTCATGTCTGCGAGGACGAGAATGTTAACCGTGCTTGGTGGGCCCCGGGACCACATGGGTAGTGCGATGTTGTGAGATGCTGTGTTTTTTTTTCGTGTACTCGAGCGTTTTTCGCAAGCGAAAAAGAAAGCGAGAGGAGGAGAGAGGAGTACGTAATGCATTCCAGACGTTCCCTACCACGCCGAGCCTGCTTGGGCTACCTACCGGCTTCAACCTTCTCCTTTTACCTTACAACAATAAACGGCCTGTCACTCAGAGAGAAATACCCCCATCGCTCTTTTGCTTCTCCCCAAACCAACAGGCCCTCTCCCCTTCCCTGGAGGTCAGCGGCGGCCCACCCAAACTCCCACTCCTTAGAGCTGGGAGACTCTGGCAGGGACTTGACCCTGACAGAGACCAGGACACTCCCTTACCTGAGACTGTTTACCATAGGCAGCTATGGGGGAGCTGTTGTTTAACTTGGTTGCATAACTGTGAGGAGACACCTCGGCTGGCCCAACGAGGACCAGATGGGGCCCCAGCCGAAGAGGGTGATCTGTGTGTGTGTCTGTTGATGTGAAGATGCGTGGGTGTGAGTGTGTGTAGGGGGTTCTCGACTTTTCCTACATAATGTCACTTGATCGGCCCCAAACATACTTAATGTGTGTGTGTGTGTGTGTGGGGGGGGGGGGCATGGAACTTGCACGTAGCACATGACCCTGTGAATTTGTGGAAGAGCACCAAAGCACACATGACCGTCCTCTATCTAATCTGTATGTGGTTCCACTCTGGATTAATAATTCACACAGAAAAGGTGCTGGTCCATTCATCCATTTGCAAAGCCAATGACCTACACAGTCTCTTCCACAAAAAGTGTGCTTGTGTGCTGGGTGAGAAGGATAAAAACAGTCAGTCAGACAATGCGAGATTACCTTCCTTCAACCCCACTCAGAGACATTTTGAAACTATAATTAGAGGAGTTTTAGGGGCCTCAGAACTTGGCTAAGAGAGTCCTGACATTGATACAAAGCAGGTGTGTGGACGGCCTCGGTCCTCTTCTCTCGTCTTTAGAAAAAGGTGGGCTGGTTTAAGAAGGAAAACCGATGAAGGAGGGAGGAAAGAGGGAAAGAAGAAGAGATGGGGTAGTGGGGGCCGAAGCAGAGAGAGGGATGAGTTCCGTAAATAGAAACGGGCTCCATTTCTCTTCAGCTCTTCAAGGTGCCGCTGTGGTGTCTAGATTGACATCCCTCCCTGCTCGGGCCTATGGCTCCCGCTTGACTACATTAGGGAAGAATGCCTGTGCGCCGCGGCTCGCTCCCTCCTCACGTCGATTCAATTTTCCCCTCTCTTTCGTTCCCCCTCCCACCCTCACTCCACACTCCACCCCCCACCCCCCTTCCCCTCTCCCATTTTTTTGTTTTAATTCGGCTCTTTGCAGAGGCATCCGATCCCACGGAACTTCAGCCATGTGAGAGCCTGAGCACATTCCAACCTCCCAGACAGAAAAGGGAGGTGTGCGCGCATGTGTGTGTGTGTGTGTGTATATGTGTGTGTGGAGAGAGGAGAGTGAGTGTGTGTGTGTGTGTGTGTGTGTCGGGGGGAGGGGGGTTGCTTTCAAACAGGGCCTACCTTTACTTCACACGGGGGGTGAACGCAGTGGGCCATGAAACCCCTCGGTGGGATGGAAGGGGAAGTGCAGATGGACAGGGCCACTCGCACACTACCTGGAGCCTCCCAACAACGTGGAACACAAAGCTTCCCCTTCCCTTATAGTGACCTACTTTCCGAGGTGGTAGCTGTAATGTATGATATATGAAGGGGCCGGAGGAAGGGCTGGGGGCTGGGGGCTGCATAGTTCCCTGGCTGTCTGCACAGGGGTAGCCTTTCGCCTCCCGTGCCTCTCTGCTGCCCATGTCTCCGTAGAGCAGGAAAATAAATCATGGGACACGGCCGTGGAGAGAAAAGTGTGTCTGTGTGTGAGTGTGTGTGTGTATGAGAGAGAGAGAGACCTCCTTGAGAAAGCAGAAGTTGCAGGATAGTGCAGTATCTGTGTGTATGTGTATGTGTGTGTGTGTGGTGTGCGTGCGTGCGTGTGTGTGTGTGTGTGTGTGTGTGTGTGTGTGTGTGTGTGTGTGTGTGTGTGTGTGTGTGTG
>JASCQY010000118.1:17211248-17236145 GCA_030264315.1 Sardinella tawilis
GTGTGTGTGTGTGTGTGTGTGTGTGTGTGTGTGTGTGTGTGTGTGTGTGTGTGTGTGTGTGTGTGCGCGTGTGTAAGCTAAACCCGCTGAATCAAGAGATTCTGCTACCTCCTCGGTTTATGGGAGTGGATTACAGTCCCCTTGCCGCTGGTGAATTTGATGTTTTATCTCCTGCAGTTGTGCGGCCCCAGACATTCACGAGGCAGACGCCACCCAGGCCTCCCATCTACTTAACACCTGGGGGAACCTGGGATACGGAGCCACCAGAGGAGAAAAGCCCCCCCACACACACACACACACACACCCCTGCATGGGAAACGGGGTCGAAAGGAAGGAATGAATAGAGCCTCTGAGTGGGTTCAGGGGGGAGCAGACCGGGGGGAGTTGCCGCTGATCTCGGAAAAAACTTCCTGCTCAGGCCCACGACATTTTGCGCCGTGGCGACAGGTCTGAGGGATGCTATGCGCTCTGATATGACAATGTGACCGCACTACACAAACATCCCTTTGCCCCCGTGGCCGAGAGACACACAACAAGTGTATGTCTTGCTCCCACTTGGCAGATAGATGGGAAAGCTGACACAAATCAAGTGGAAAAGAAAATATACTGGGGAATGATTGTCTCATGAATGCTAAACATTCTTACCAAAGACATCACGAGCCAAACCTAACAGTGACCTTCGAGAGAGATTTATGGGTCAGGTTATTTACATGTGGAAACACTAGGATGGACACATTTTCCATCCTCAAGGCTGATAATACGGGTCTTGACGTCAGATTTGGTCTTTGTTTTCACTTGAGGAAAAGGTTTCAAACTTGAGGTTACACATCATAACAGCATTCCGTAGACAATTCACTTTCATTAAACTGGCCCCATCACCAAAAACTCCAATAAATTGTTTTGAACTAGTTTTGCATCCCCAGTTGGACTATTTGCAATTTTTAAGGATTAGGCTATCTGGATTGCCAATAAGCCAGTGTGCCAAAAATATTCAACCAATAATGCATAAAATGAATAAAATCAACAATGAATTTGGTTCTGTTCCACCATCATCTGTTCGCAAAGATGGAAAAAAAAATGTATTACCTTTGGGACTACAGTACACATAGCGTGACGATCAGTTATGGAACTCGTATGTTTACACCTAATGCACAGAGGAATTTGTGTAATTCTCAGGAAACAAGCATGAACTTTGGCAAGAGGCTCCTGGGATAATAGCTCGGACAAGGTACATTTTATACGCGCAACATCACACTAAGTGGACTGACGTCTTCCACTGCTATACACTACTTTAAGGTAAGAAGAAGAAGAAAAAAAAACACACATTGAATCATTACATAACAGTCCTAAGCATGGACCCCAGGGAATCTGTTGATTCTCTGTGTGCGCCGGTGTTTACCTTTCCTTTTGGCCCGTAAAATGCATTACGACACGCTGGCCTTGTCTGTCTCCAGCAGAGGAAGGCCTGTGGAATGACTTTATGCCCGCGCCACATATGCATGTTGGGAGGTTGCGGTGGTGGGGTGGGGTGGGATGTGGGGGTTTAAAAAAAAAAAAAAAAAAGTGAAGAAGCCTAGGGGTTGTGTAATCCCCTGTAATAAGATGGATGTTCACACAAGCGTGTTCTGCTTCACACTCCAGTCACAAACGGGTCAGGGATTAAGGACGGTGATGGTTACCGGATCGCGTCGGGGGAGGACGAGGCGCAGTAACAGGTTGGGACAGGCAGACCTAACCCCTTCCTCTCTCTCCCCTGGCTCATGAGGGCATGTTCTCAATGTGCGCGATTACATAAGGCTGTTCCAGGCCATTACAAAGCATTCTTACCTGTTGAATTGCATGTGTGAAAAACATTATAAAATCTTAAAATAAACCGCCGCCTTCAAGGTGACACCGCCGACACGCACATAAAACACAGGGCTCCAAGAGGCTCCGGGAGGCTTTAACAGGCAGTCAGGGGGGGCGTGGAGGCCAAACAGGTGTGAGCTGCCCAGGTGAACAGCCAGAGGCCATGTCACCATGGCGATATCCAAGCAGCAGGAGTGATGACAGGGTTACATCCTTCTGGTCAAGGAAAATACATGTGCACACAAACACAAACAAGACTATGACTAGCTACAACCCCACTCCACATTTACCACATGACTCCTACTGCATGGGAGAGCTGGCTAATGGCTGTTCAAACTCATCTTCGGGAAACAAACTCAAAAAGCTCATTTTATATATTTATTCAATTGAAGAACTCATGACATATCATATCATATCCACGCACCATCTTAAGACAAATGATCCACTGAGTTTTTAATGCTATTCCCTTTAGCCTTAGAGAAGATTTTGATGTCAGCATCAGAGAGTTTTTTTTTCATTTTGTTTTGTATATAAATTCCACATGCAAGTATAATGTCATGCCTCAGACTTCCTTAACTCCAACAAAACTGGTGATGCAAATTTAGCAAGAGTCTGCAGTTTCAAGCATTCCAATTAATACTGGATATGACATGATTTGACACAGGGATCAATGCAGATTAAGTCGCATTACACTTCAGCCTGTTGACTCATTGTGGGCCAGCATTAGCTCCAATCAGGGCATTTATATGTTCCCTGTGAGCAGTAATAATGGTAGGTGGCCGAGGACCACCTACTTTGACTAGAGGGGGACTGTTGACTTACAAGCAACCGCAGAGACGGATTCTATTAGCCTTTTCAGTTTTGTGAGCGATTTTTATTGAATAAACCATGGCATCCTGTGGGCGGGCAATCCGAACTGAGACTAACATGCATTAGGTTTTGGACTCAGAGACCCAGGAACATTTTTTATTAATTAAATTAAATATAGACAGAAAGCTATCGGCTTACATATTTACAAGCGTACATATTGTGCACAACAAGACTAATTCCTTTTCGACACAGCAAATGCGTCTGCGGCGGCAGGGATGGAAATGTTGACGGAAAAAAAGTTTTGGTGAGTTTTTTTCCCTTCCCGCCACAGTATGCACACACCAGATTTAACACACACCTACCAAGCTCTGCGCTGACCCATGATTAAAGTGGGCAGCTAGTAAACTTACATAACTCCTGACCCTGTCAGCACGCCAGTCAAACTCAGGCCAAGCGGGCCTGGCCGGTCAGGGGTCACGTGGAGGGCAGCGTTCTGTTATGGCACAGGCCGGCACCTCCGAGGCCAAACAAACCTGCACCTTTCAGTAACCCCAGACCGGGAGCCTGGCAGAATGCAAGGTGCCAAGCGTGCCATCATTAGCCTCTGGCCTGCTATGTCTAGAGGTGACTGTGTGCACACGGCAAAGAGGCCTGATCAAACTAGCATGGTTGCACTTGATACTGTCCCCCCAGGCTGCCTCCTGAGACCTCCACATAACTACTTGCCATTATCAGGAAATCTCACCCTTATCAGGAAATTCCATCAAGGAAAAGCTGGCCTCTTACAAGGGGCTTTCCAACAACTCTTGATTCTTTCATGTGTTCTTGATGTAGCACAAGTGGACCACATGCGATTGCTGCCTAAACACCTGAAATACACTTATAATACACTTCACTTGACTTGACTTTCCCTCTCCTCTCCACTCCCTCCTACTGCACCATCAACACCTTTTACTGCACTTAACTTTTCTTTTCAAAAGCCTGAGATCACATCCTCTGGCAGTGTCCCGATGTCGTTAACAGGTGTTATTCCAACCTAAAGATTTTCGTCTTCATTTTTGGCAGTCTCTTAGGGCTAAAATGCACGCTGTGTGCAAAATGCATTTGCGGCAAATGTGGCGACAACAGATCGGCTGAGTGTTGATGTGCGTTCTGTGGCACGTGACGCACAGCTGCGGCTCATCTTGCGCCCAGCCAACGCCAGCTGCGTCACAAAAACACGCTAACGAAACAAATAACAGCGAGTCGTGCGAGCCACCGTTTATCCCAGGCCAATGTCAATTCATACCATGGGGTGAATGGGTTCTCCCACCCCCCCCCCCCGTCTCCGCGGCGATGTCAGACATGCGTGGCGGCGCACGGAAGGATCTGGTTGCCAGTCTCTGTGGGTCGTCATTATGAGATAGAAGCCGCACCGCAGGGCTATTTATAGGCATCTCTCTCCACGACCACAGCCATGCCCGGCCTGCGCCCCAGACCCTGAGCACGACTGGAGCGACCGCCCCAGACAGACACACACACACACACACACACACACACACACACACACACATACATACTCCACACGCCACAATTGCAGTAGCTAGATGAGCCAGCTCCTGTCGGAGGCATCTGTCAAGTGGCCTAGCCACCGTCCCCAGAGAGCAAGTCTGGGCAATTGGGTTTGACTGCTGGAGGTCTGGCAACTGGGGTGAGGTGAACATTCTATTACCCTCTTACCCCGCTCCTCATTCCTCTCTCCCTTACAACCCAGCTGGGACTGGACTGTCTTGAAGTTCATAAGACATAGTGCAAGGTGAGGGCTGAAAGACTCACTCATCATTAAAGGCTGATGAGGTATCGTTCCAGAAACCATGAGTGACTGAAAGAGAATTCAGGACCCCCCCCCACACACACACACATACACACACTCACACACTTTACACTAGCTCATCACTCAGTCTGGACCGTCATTGATGGCAACTCTCCTGGCCTTGTTCATCTTACGTAACCACTCCCCAGCACCGGAGCACTCTCGACAAGTGTCCCACAGTTGTGAGTTTCTGTCCCACATCAAACCGTTGGAGTAATCTGCAACAGTCTATTTCTTTTCTCCCAGATGGTGTCCTTCTGTCTCTCTCTCTCTCTCTCCCTTCCCCTCTTTCCCTTCCTCTTTTCCAGAATGGGTTGGTTATTCTGGAATGGTGGACAGGTACACGGCACGTGTTTGTGCATGGCAGGAGGGCACGTTGCGAGCATGCTCGGCGGCCATGGCGACCGCCGAAACGGTCTGCCAGCTTCTCGGCAGAGGCCACGACAGCTCCTGACAGCCTATCGTTTGTCAGGCAGCGAGAGTAACCATTACGACGCCTAAAATAGAATAATTAGAGACAGGCTCGCTCACCACCTCAGCGGTTCCCATCTGCCCTCGTCTCAGCGCTCACCAGAGGCGCATTCCGCTGACCCACGCCTGGACTTTTATGTAACTTCTCCGCTGCTTTTTTTTCTTTTTTTTTGAGTTGTTTGTTTGTGTGCGTTTGTGTCATTTAATTTGAGGGCAAAAGGGAACAGGACATTATCTTCTTCCCCCCAACTTTAACCATCTTCTCTGTCAGTGGGTTTGTACAAGTTGGTGAGAAAGTACCACTGTTTGCCCCTTGGTTTATTGAAGAGATAAAAACAAACTTTGGGCCCCAAACTAATAATTGTGTTGGCTCTAGGTTGATGGAGTTGAGTTCTGACGCAGACAGGAACTCTTTAGCGCAAAATTACTTCGAAACTCGTCCATCCTGTCCAAGTCAACATACTAAACATGGGGATGTGAAACATCAGGAAGACATTAATTGACTTCATTATGCTGACAATTCACAGATCACTTTGAGGATGGTAGGCCTGCTTGTGTTCAAAGAATATCCCCTAATAGCCCCTACATGAGATACTGTGCACAACTTTTTGCTCCATCAACAGGTAAATTATCAATTTATTAGTAATGCTATAAGATTTTTTTTCTTTCCTGCTATTTCTGCTGCACAAACCACAAGAAAAGCTCTCAATGCTCTTAGTAACTAGTCATTTCCTTTACAATCAGTGCGGAACACACATCAAAGATGTGAAACTGGGACAATGTCACGCAGCGGAGTTTGACAAACGATAATGCAGTGCCATGACTTACAGTCTACTAAGCATATCAGTTATGTTTCCTTTTTCTGGAGGATGTATGGCTGTATAATGGCAGCTTCTCCACACTGGTATAATCAGTTGCGGAGCACACGCCTAATGGGCCGTAATCTTCTGTTTCCTGATATTAACTCCAATCAGCAATCAAAGTGCCCTACAATTCATGATCTTGTAAAGACACATTTGGACCAGAGCATCTAGGATACAGCCCATTTCTTTGTGCTGGGTCTTATTTATTTATTTTTTTTTTCTCTGAAGGAAGCCGGGACGGGAAGGGTCAAAAAAATAAAACACAGACTGAGGGGAACCAATGAAAGAGAGGAATGCCATTTCTTTTGGGGAAAAGAGAACATTCCTCCAGTTCATTAGCCTAAAGAGAAAATAGACTGCAGAACAAATTAATGTTAACTTTAATTTCTGGTTTTACATAAATATAAAGTCCTGGAGCGGCCTGCGGAATGTGTGGGGAGCTGGGCTAGAGGGGGAGGGGGTGAGGGGTGGGGGGTGGGGGGGATACATGCCTTGGAAGACCGACTGAAACTAAGCCGCCGCATTTTTAACAGCAAGACTCGGTTGGTCTTGGCAGGGCACTTTCCCAATGACTCTGGACTACCTTTGTGTTTCTCATTATAAATCCCTAGCATACGGAAAAGTTTAGCCGCTCAAACACTGTTAGCCACACAATAATCTGTGACTAGAGACCAGCCATGGCTGATTTGGCCAGGTCTGTTGTACAAGAGCGAAGATAAACCTGGCCGCAGTGGTCTGTCCAAAATAAGGTCTTTTTATGTCCCTCTTTGTGTTCCTCAAATGAAAACTTTACAGGCAGTATTTGTGCAGACTGGCATGGCTATCAACGCCCATGAGGTACCAGGACGTAACCCCCTCCATGAATTACGGCTTTGTGTCTTTGGCATGCCTTGGCTCACAGTGAGGGCCCATGTCCCCCCAAACCATATTAACCTACATTCTTTCCAAATGCTCCTGGCTGCACTGAAGTGATCATTGCTAACATGCTCCCTTCCACCGTCTTTAGAAGGGAGAAAGAAAGGACAGTCCTTAGATGTAATCAAAAGCAGTCGATAACTCCTCCGGGGCTCCTACAAAGTTGAGGGTAGTGGGGTACAAAACAATGCCCCCTGTTTCCCCCAAATAAAAATAGATACCCTCTTAAGATGTTTTCATCAGAAACACCTGGGTCGCCGGACAGAGGGAGTCGCGGTGGGAAGTGTCCAGGGGCTCCCCTGTGATAACCATAACAGGGACTTCACCGGGAGGAGCATCGCAAAAACAAAAACAACAGAGATGTTACTGATACCGAAGCCCCTGTGAGGGCTATCGGGTCCCCGCAGAGCTTTGAAGTTTTGGAGCCGGGGCCAACACGGTACTCCTGTTACCCCAACTACCCCCCTCCTAACCCCATCACCCCCACACCCCACACCCCCCGCTCACCCAACCCCCCCCATTCAGGATTAGCCTTGCTATGATTTAAGGCTGCTCTCACTGACCTCCGGAATGCGGCGGATGACGGATCTATTTTCCTACATTGTTTCACCTGCTCTAAATGGAACCACATGTAGCACGGGGCCGCCTCGCCTTTGTCCATAATTGGAAACACATGGTTTGGGGGGAGGGGGGACTTGGAGCGGAGTCGGAGGACAGCTCCCCAGGGCCGGCGGAGCGACACCCAGCTCGGAGGGATGAGGAGTGGAAACGTGGATGGACAGAGATGCATAAGTGGTGCACTTGTGGTCACCAGACCCCTGACACTAGACAGCATGAGATGAGAGTTTGTAGCCTCGGTTTGGTGGATTGTTCCTTACCTCGTGGACAAGAGGGCCGTGCAAAGGTCCATGACGATGAAGGGTCTCAGTAATCATCTCAAGTTGTCCAGTCAAACTGCTCAGTGGACCCAAGGTGGAACAGAAAACTGTGGACCATGAGAAACATGCTTAAGGGGATCCCTTGGAAGATGCAGTAACTAGCCAGGATGCTGTGGATGGTTACCTAAGCACAGCCCTAAGGTGCATTTAGTCAAATAAATACTGTGAAATCCAATCAGAAACTTTGTCATGCTTTGACCAACATTTTACATTAGACACAGACAGGATATCCTCTGCTCATAATTTAATAAATACATACAGAGAACTTTTTCCAGAAGACTTCAGACCACAAAAATGAATGTAACGTTATGACATATTTCCTGGAATGTGACCTGTTGTAGTCTTAATATTGCTTGCTTCCCACCTGCAGTAGAAGCATCCTGCTGCTGCAGTGAACTGCTTGCTGATTTGGTTAAACTGAAAAGTTATCATTCTAAAAGAATGCTTCTAGCACTTTTGAGTTTGCCATATTTTGTGACTTGTAAGATGATCCTGACTTTGCTTGCTCTCAAAACACTCACCTCTTTCCTCGACAGGCCATTGTCTCCACAAAAGTTCACGGCAGAATGACTGGCAATTGAGTGTGTGTAGGGCCAGTGTAGCCTAAAGGAAATATCGACTTTCCAAATGTAAGCTAATTCCCACACCAGGGAAAGATTGTCCATCACCGATTAACATTGACAGGTGAAGTCACATGTGTGAAGTTGCCAACTTCAGACAGATAGGCCAAGGTAGCAACTTCTGTCTTAACTAACAAGTTGCCAGGCTGTTTTTGCATTTTAGCGAGGTGGCTAGGATTCAGTTACCACGGTAGAGCAGTTGCCTAAAGCGCGTTATAAGGTCTAGTCAAGATGCACGTACTGTAAGCCGACAGTAGGCCTGTCCAACAAGAGGCCTGCCTGCCAGACTCCGTGATCAGACGATTTGCTCTCAAATGCACACTCTTGCAGTGCGTTCTTTTAGCGAAACAAATCTGCCATCTAGTGGTTTATACTGATATCGGCCTGGTCTTTTTTTCTTCACATAATTTGTCTGTTTGTGTTTGAAAATTGTTTTCCTAAATATGCTATATATATTTAGTCTATGTGTTTAGTAGATTTTTGTAAACATTTAACAATAATTGGACTTCATCTCTAAAATGTCGTTATCTCCCTTGAAGGATCTCATGACTCCATAGATCAAACTAAATGTCACTGTTGATAGTGAGTCACACCCTGGACAAAGAGCAGCTGGGCAGGTGAAGCACTGGTGAGGTCAGGGCTGTGTGGTTTGTCACGTAGCCTGCAACTGGAACTTCTCCAGAGCAGAGGAGCCAGAGGCACAGATCTCTGCAACCAGGTTTCCAGACACTCCCTGACTAAAGACAACAATTACTTCCCTTTGACCATGTTTTGTGTAGGCCTACTGACTCTAGGGCACTACAGAGTTTAAAATTAAGGATTCGACTGTTTGAACTATTTGTCTGTCAAACAATGGTTGGTTGTAATCATGTTATCTAATGTCAGAGACAACCATCCTCTGTTCTGTTCATTTTACCACAAGCAGTCTTACATAATGTGTAAATAAGTAATGTAAAAAATATACAACATTTAGTGTGTATCGACCTCATTACCTTAAATATCAGAGTTAATGTATCTGAGTATATGCATAGAGGCCTGTGGATTATTATTAATTCATAATGGCATATATGTGAGTATATGTCACATCAATATTTAACTAGCAGAATCTTTAAGCTGTGACTTTGTTGATGCTCTTTTTAACTTTGGTTTATTTAAATATTGATTCCATTTGCACGTGCTGCTGATGCTAATGCGCGTCTATTCCCAGACTCCACAGATTCAGCGTGAGCAGCTCAGAGAGGATCGATCATTCCACACATCAACTCTTATTTTAATGACAAATAAACGCTCCACTCCATACAGTCTCCATCACCTTTTGCTGGCACAATAGCAGTCCTATCACGACTATTGATTCTCACGGTTCCAGTGAAAGCACACGTTTGAGGCCAGCCAAAATCAATGACCACAGGGGAGAGCGGGCAGTATAAAAGACTTTAATAAATATACCTGGTAGTGGTCTGATGAATTCCATAAGAGCTTAGCTCATTTAGAACAGTTATTATGTACAATCTCCATGTTTTGACAATATAATCTAATAAGTTTACAGATGCAGAATATGTCTTCCACATAACATCCCCTTGGAGTTACTACATTTGTGAAAATATGAGCCTTCACTTATGCACACATACATGTTAGTCACATTTCTAGGAGCACGCTGTGAACTGCAGAACTAGACAAAGGTTCATTGTCATCCTAACCTAAAAATAAAACAATCACTGCTTTATTTTGGCTAGCCTCATCTCTATTTGGAAAGATGTAGAATGAAATTAGCTGAAGTCATGTTTTGACCATCGTAAACACACGCATGCTCTTCTTGGACTGATTGGGATACCATAACAATAACATTTCATCCATGATTCATCAACAAGTTTGTTTTAGACAAATAATTTCTGTCAGTGTTGTGTCATCATCGTTGATTTTTATTGTCTGATCAAAGGGAACCTTCTCAATAGATTGATATTTTATTCAACCCCAAAGGAAATTTTCAGTGACTTTGTTTCTCAACGTGAGCAAAAGATTTAAAAAAAAAAAAAAAAAAAAAACTGCAAACATAAAGCATCCAAGTGGTCAAAACAAGATGCTGGTGCTTCATTTGTTTTTGCCGTTGTCATGTTGAATTTATTTTACATATCCATAGTGGTCTTGCTTGCCAAAAACAAAGCAACATTTCCAAATTCCCATGTCAATATAGACTCTCATAGCTTCAACTAGCATATCCATGGTGTAGATATATGTGACAGATTATTGGATACGAAATCCTCCATTATTTCCCAAGGCTTCCTGTTCAGAAGACCCTTGGGAGAAACAGTCAGTTTCCGGCGCTGGCTACATAGTACATTCAGACAGAACCACTACAAGCTCGAGGGTATAAAAATGGCCTACTTACACATTCCTTCTGTGGAGCAAGGCTAGGGCCAAAAACACAGCAAAAAAGTGCTGTCAGACATGGCAATAGGGCCAAGCACTCATTCACTATTTGTTTGTACTGCAGTGACATCTACATGGCTTACTCTCCCTCTTCTTTCACTGTGTGTGTGTGTGTGTGTGTGTGTGTGTGTGTGTGTGAGAGAGTAAGAGTGTGAGAGAGAGAGAGAGAGAGAGAGAGAGAGAGAGTACAGATTTTCATTTTTTCTTCTTTAGTCTCCAATCATACATTTCTAATGTATATAGGTAACGCTGTTTAAAAAGAATAAATAAAAACACATTTATTGTGCACAATACTGTGTGCCCAAAACCTTGTACTTGTATGAGAGAGCATTACGATGGAAATGCTTAAATTCCTTTTTCAAAAGATGACAAACTGACTTGAACTATTGAAGTATCAATTATGTCAATGTCATGCCCTCTGACTTATGAAATTAATACCCGCAAAAGAAGAGAATCACATTCATTCATCTCTTATTGAAAAATATCAACAATCGACCTCAAATGAAGATGGCCAAGTAGTTGAACTGTAATAAAATAATCATCAACATAAATAATAAATGAAACCATGAGCCATTCTGGTCCAGGGAATAAAAAACTGTCACAAGGTCATTTTGCTCTGATTGACTCCAATGCATGTCAGGCCTGCCTTTGTGTACATGTAAGCGTGTATTTATTTTGCTGTTACACACTGCATCTCATTCAGAATTCAGAGCCATATCCGGGCCGGGCTCTATCCCAAAGCAATGAGAGTCGTACTGTACAGTGTTTGTTTGTTTTCGTTATTGCAGACCTGATCATCCCTGGTCGGATACGTTGGCCCATTATACAAGGAGAGTAATGTCGTGCCTCAGGTCATTTTCCTGAGAGGGAGATGTTTGGCCAGTGTGCCAGCAGTGCCCGTACAGAGGCCCGATGTCCTTGCCCCCGGGTGAGTTTGAGGAGATGTGGCACGGGCACATGGACACAGAGGCATCCCTGTGTGGCACAGCACGACCCCACACTGCACACAGTACATTGTGATGCCATCCTGGCCAGGAGCCCAAAAGCTTAGGGTTGCTTGATCCGCCAGAGGCCAGAACGCCCCACATGCGCCATCATTAGGGGACAGGCTTGTATGGACACAACAGAACATCTGGCAAGACAAGGGGAGAGGAGGGAGAGGAGGAGAAGGGTGTTAGTTTAGTCGCAGAGTACCAAGTGCTCAAGGGACGCGCTGATAACTTGCAGTGTTCTCAACTGTGAATCATCCGTTTCATTAGTAAAACAATGGTATTATTCAGTGGTCTTTGGTAGGAATTGTTTGCATTGTCTTTTCAATACTGCAGGGAGTCGGCATTTAAACTGAAAGCCAGAGTTACTGTGAATTTGAATGTGTAATTGTTGTACAGTTGTATAAGCACACAGTAACTACAGAATGACATTAGTTTTTTGAGCAGTCCCATCCTGCCATTTCAGGGGCTTTCTGTTTGTGATCTATGTGGGTGTAAAAGGTAATGAGAATAACCTACCTGTGTCACACCTAATTCCTGTTAATCTGAAAAACAATCACAATATGAATGTGTGGTCATTTTTTTAATATATTGAAAAAAAATGAAGCAATAATGAAAAAATGGCAAAAAACGATAATAGCACTAAAAGCAGTAGCTGTGTTGCCATAGTAATAACTGTTTTAGATGTGATCTGATGATGATGAGTTATGATTGATTCAAAGACAGCAAGCAGTTCACTAGTGGCAAACAGGAAATTGGTGACTCTGTCCTGTTAATGTTATGAAATTAGAGCTATGCTTTGAAGGCTGTCCATCTTTTCAGCGAGCTGATTTCTCTCCCCCCCTGCAAATGCAATCAGGGTTCGGCTCTGTTACCCACTGAGCAAAGCTCCATGACGGCTCTCATCTAAATACCACATTCTGTCCCTGCACCTTTTCATTTTAATTCTAATTTCATTTGTAGCTCCCTTTACAGCTTGTGCACACACATACACACACACACACACACAGAGAGAGAGAGAGAGAGAGAGAGAGAGAGAGAGAGAAAGAGAGAGAGAGAGAGAGAAAGAGAGAAAGAGAGAAAGAGAAAGCATACACATGCAAGAGAGAGAATGTGAGACCAACAGGGAAATAATGATAAGCAATGCTTTTTGCTTTTGACTGACAGTGAGGAGGTTCTCCTGAGTGGAAATGAAAAAAAGGAGACTATCTGCTTATTTTCAGCTAACTTATTCCTCACATCAAAAACGCTGTTTTCGTATTTTACCTGATTTAATTATTTTCCTGCTTGCAGTTGCTTTTTGGTCTTCTGTTTTTTAAAACCTTAATTACAAATTCCTTTGTAAACTAACAAGACCAATCAGGCACGCCTGTAGATAACAGAAACAGCAACTGCAATCTAGCTGTCAGTTCTCTACCAACAGTCATGCATAGCCATTTTATGAAATCATTGCTAACTTGTCAGTCAACATAGCCTATTAAAGCAAAAACTTGGATGCAATAGGCTAATGCCCTTTTAGTTGTTGTTCATTCTGTTTCACAAATCTAGTTCATGCTATTTTTACAGCCGAATACAAAACAGAATAGCCTAACTCGATTGAGAATAGTTAAGTTAATTTAGCGTCTGCAAAACAGATCTAGTAGGCCTAATATGGCGAATGCAACTTGATTGTCAAATTGTATTGGATAAATCTATGTTTTGAAGTAAGAAGTTCATTGTGCTCATATTTCAAATATACTGGAATAAAAAGCACACTTTTCTCTTATCAATCTAGTTTTCTGAAAAATAAATACTCAAGTAAAGTAAGACAGGCCATGGCAAAATGATTTTAAAAAATCTTAAAAACTTCATAAATGAAGCGACATTTCATTTGTAAAGGCCTCCCCTTACCTGATGAATAGTCCCAGCTGAAACCAATTACTCGACACATAAGCAAATCCATATGATACACAGTATGTTTTTACTGCCTGAACCTAGCAGTTGCAGAATGTTTATTATGATAATAGTCTCAGGAGGCTTGCTTGCAATACTAAATGAATGACACCATACATGTTCTGCAGAGCTGTAGAGATTTGTAAAAATTGAGCTTGTGTTTTCTGTATAAAAGTGCTGGGTTTAAAAGACAATCCCCTTACATTTTAGCATGTTGCATCGTGCTCTGGTCACTTGGGCCATCATTTAATGATCAAAGGACTAATTAAACAATCCATTTGGCGCATCGGAAAATCATTAGATTGATCATTGGCGAGTCACTAGAAGGCTGAATTCTGTCATTTAAGATGATTATGTAGGCATGTGAGGTTTAAATGAGCTCAACTCAATTACGTGTCGAGCGTCATATGGCTGATTCCAGAACATAGAGTCTTCTTGACATGCATGCTTTAATACTCAGCGGTCGTGAGTGCGGTTTGGCTAAATGTCCCTGCCTGGCTCATGTTTGCTGCAGTCATACACTGTAGCTATACTGTCATTTTTCTAAGGGTTGACGTTTAAACCCATCAGTGCCTGTAAGAAGATGTTATGCATATGCCTCCACTCATTGGCATCTGTGTTAGTGTGGTCACAACAAGAGGAAAGTGACTGACTGAAAAGAATTTGGGGACTGGCTGGCTTACCTTTGCGTGAGGACTTAGACTGGCTTGATGCAACTGTGGTCAGATCTGCTGGAAGACCTACATAAACCCCACCATAATTCCTGGGTACAGAGCCAAATGTTGTACAGATACATTCATAAAAATGCATCTACATGCAATATTCAAGAATAAATATAAATATATATACAGTCTATTTTACCATTCATGAGTTTACATTGTGATTCTGTGCACCACCAGACCCTCCAGGGGACTTTCAAGTACTTTTTTGACAAGTGCCACAAAACCAGCACCAACTTTTCAAATGTTATCTTGAAAGTCATCAGGGAGCTGCTTCTTCAACACGTGGCCCAGCACAAGAGTAACAAAAGAGAAAGGCAGCATGACCTATCCATGCATAGCTGTTTTAATGGCCTCAGCTCAGCACACGCACAGCAGAGAACTTGGTGACTCAGGTGAATCTGGACTCCTCAGACACAAGCTGTGCTCACAGATAATGAAAGCCTCCATTAGCCTTCTCAGTGTTCAAAACAGAGGAGAAGGACGACTCATTCTTTAGATCACCAATCCTGTTAGTGAATTCTGAACTACAATATGACATGATAACATTTGTATACCTTGGGCTTCAATATTTACACTGAAATTGGCCTAAATGTTGAAAGAAAAACAGGCACATCTTACACTGCCAGCTGCACATCTAATCCTGTGTTCTCCTGCACGTTTTATAAAGAAGAGACACAAGCATCAGCCTGCTACATCTGCATCTGCCTTCTTTGCTTTCATGGCTGGGCCAAAGCTCCTGAGACGGAGGGAAAGATGATTGGGGACCTCTGGGCTTGCCTTACCTTCTTTTCTCATCATCTGGTGAGAGCTCCTCTGTCCTGCAACAGGCAAGCATAGATCAGCTGTTGACACAGTGAAGCATTAGCGTCCAAAGCCACCAACCGAGCTCGCATCTGTCTACCCCTGACAACATCCAATATGACTTCGGCTTGTGTAACAGCGGGCCGATGAACCCTGAGCGAAGCCAGGCGAATGCTGGGTGAACCTACGCTGCTGGCGAATTTGAATTTGCTCTGCAGATCAGTCATTTATTTGAGAAGGGGTCTGGTGTCAACCAGCTATAGGCACATCCACTTGTCATGCCTAAAGTGTCAGGACTGATCCTAGGGCAGGGATATGCATATTTATTTACGCCAATGAAGGCACAAGAGAGAACTAAAATAAAGCTTCAAACATATAAACGTGTTTTTTTCTAATGTCATGAAATTCCAGAGGCAGCTTTACATGAATTTATAGACTAATCTCTTAATCCTGAAGTGAGATATCAAATATTTTCACTTCTAGCTGAAGTTAAACAGTTGGCTTGTTTTCTCACAGTTGACTCTCCTCCTCCTCTGGCTGTCTGACTGATGGAGCTGGGCTTCCCTTGTGACAAGGATCTTGTGCTGAGCTCAGAAAAAGTTGTGCAATTAGTCCTTTATTGGCGAGCGTGTCGCAACAAGCCTCGGGGGCTCGGCTGTTACATGGAAGGTGATCCGATGTTTATCGGGATGAGAGGTTTGTGAATGCAAGCTGATTGATTCACGTTTGGGGAGTTGTTTTGGAAAAGTCGCCTCTGTCAGCCGGGCTGGTGAAAAATAGCATGGGTGCTGAGGGACAAGGGAGGTCTGTCTGAACAAATGGGCTAGGCTACTTCAGAGGAAGGCCAAACAAAGAAAAATAGCTGCTAAATCTCAAGCACCACTTTCCGAGAGCATTTAGAGGTGGGTAAAAATGACTGTCAACAGCAGGAGGAAAACGTCAAAGAAAGGCCAGCATGACCTCAAACTGACATGTTCACTACATTTATTTATAGCATACTATAGAATTTCCCTCATGCATCAAAACAAGTATAGATAATTGTATAGAATATTCTTAGATTTAAACATGAGAACAGGTTTACATTGTTATGTTCTGTCCAGCAACATTTTTGGACCTAGAAAAGGTACGATGCTTTGATCACCTCAAGTACTGTGTATTGCAGGTGACGGCTGAAATTTAATCAGGTAAGTCTGCTTCCAAATGACTCTAAGCATCATGTAATTTGCTTGATTTAATTGTTGTCTTGTTTGCTCGTTTCCCAAATGGTATGTTTATCTGAAGGTTCCAAACAAAGCTATCATTGTCATTGTCACACAATACTCACACGTCTTTAGAGGCTTCTGCCGGCCCTGTTGGGATCAAAAAAGAAGAGTCTCAATTCATTTACACCACTTAAGAATAATCATGAAGAAACTAAACAGTCAACAACAATTAATAGACTTTTGATCTTTCTCCATTAACATTCCAATCTGGTATTTGTAAATAAACCAAAACACATGTCCATAATGGGATTTTAATAGGTCCTCCCATTTACAACATTGGGAAAAACCAACCCCTAAAATCAATGGTCAATGGGTGAGTTTTAAGCTCAGTGGGGAGAATGGCTCTCCAATTGATTTCCAGGGGAAGAGAATGAGGCTGTCTCAAGTGGCTCTCCAGGCTAGCCTGACAAACAACAATAGCCTAGCTGTGGTCTGGTGGCGCTCAAGCCCTCTCCAAGGACCAATCTGTGGTCTTTTTTCAGGGCTTAATCGCCCACACCAAACACTCGGAGGGGGAACTTGACCTTGACATTGCCCTGCCCACAGAGGTCCTTCAGAAGTCACCAACTACTCCTGACAGAACTGGAGCCCAACTGGAGCTGTGATGTTGTCTGGCATAGACATGGGATGGGAAGCACATCTTTAGGAAGGCATCTGACAGCATCAGTGTCTAGCCTCAGAAAAATGGCAAATTGCTTAAAGGACAGGTTTGGTTTTTAAGACTTAAAGCCTTATTTTCAGAATGCTTCTGTTGAAATATAATGGTTACAGAAACAACCCGAAAAGTCTCATATCAGCAGCATCTGTCAAAATTTGTGTCAAAATCTTAAAGCGATTATCCGGAGTAAATAAACACATAGTCCAGTTGTTTCATGTTGCTAAGTGCTCTTGATAGGTATGACAATGACAGATTTTCATGCACGGTAGACCAAATAGCAGAATGACGGCCAACGCTGTTTTCATATGTCCCTATCTGTTACCATTAGCGGGCAGCTCACCAATTCGGTCAACGTTGAACCTCTTGCTGTCGCTCTAAAACCCATCGACAGCACGCAGCAGCCTCAGAAAACAGGGCTACGGGTTGATTTACTCCAGATAATCCCTTTAAACCTTTGTATTTCACCAGAAAACAAGGCTATAAGTCTTAAAAAAAAACGAACCTGTCCTTTAAACTTGGGCAGGGCCCTGACTCAAGGGCTCTTGTGACTGTTTCATTTGCCCAGAGTGCTGGGCACTGTTTGAGGCCTGAACTGATAAATGTGCGCTTTGACCTTTTGCCCACCCTTCACACTAAGGAGAAGTGTATAGAGTGGCCACTATTCATGTGCACATAGCTTGCAGTGCTTGGGCCGGGGCAACAGGCAAGGCATTCACAGAGAGTGGCCTGCGGGGAAGAGTGATGGTTGTCGAGAGGGAGGCGTGACACAAGCCCTCTCACAGACCCCTAGATGTGTCCCGTATCTGCAGGGTCCTTTTGAGGTCTCTTGTTTTCAGCAGAGTAGCTATACACAAGAACACAAGCTACTGTACAGGAGTTGCAGAGCCTTGCCACGGTCATTATTCAGTGCTTGGCAATGGTTACTACAAACAGCCTTGTAAAGTGGTGGTTACACATGTGACGGGACTCAGGTTCACAGTTTGCCACATTTGACTTTTGCATTTGCAATAGTCATCAGGTTGCACACAGTTCATGTTAACATACTGTAAGAACCTATCCAATAGGATGTGACTCCATTTTGACTGTTGTTTAAATAGCTATATAGACTTATGTCTGTCACCATATACATTCAGGATACCTTAAAAACGTTGATAATACCTATGGGTTTTGCATTTAAGTAAATTTTGCTCCTGAATGTAGTACACACTACATTGACATCTGAACATCTAACCAGCAAGTGTTAATTATCAATAAAGTCAGGCAGCTGAGTGAAAGAGGAGATGTCAGTGAGGGACAAACAAACACCCATCACAGGGGACACCCAACTCACACACCAACAAGGACCGCACCACAAGTCCTGTCATGGAAACGGATGACACACTCAGTGGCACAAATGGAGCTGTAGCAAGACTCACACAAATACACACACACATATATATGCATGACCCTACATATTTACACATAGGCTACACAGATACACACACACAGACACAGACACACACACACACACACATACAATCAGCCACTGATGGCTCCTCATTAAAGCATAGCATGATCTAGAGCACACCTTCCTGTGGCAACTGCGGTGGTGATGGTGGTGTGTGTGAATTTCAGACACGTCTCGCCGCGGCTCGTCTCAATTAGCTGCTGCATCTCTTGCCGTGCTCCACCAGCGTCTCCCGGCTAAGGGGGGCCGACAGCTCAAAGGAATGGCTAATGCAGGCGCCCTGCCGAGAGCTAAGGGGCGGGCGGGCGCGTGGACGGTGGGGTTGGGGGGAGCTGGGGGCTCCTCGAGTGGGGAGCTCACAGCGGTGTTGTTAGCCCCCAGCTTTTCCACCTCTCTGTTTAACACCCAACTCACACCAGCAGCCTGGAGACACCGACAGCAGTGGCAGTGGACTAGAACCCGTGGAGCCCCTGTCAGCTTTGAGCCTCTGTCTCTCTCCTCCTCTCTCCATCTCTCTCTCTCTCTCTCTCTCTCTCTCTCCGTTTCCCTCTCTCTTATGACATATACATCCATACAAACAAACACACATACACACATGCATGTCCGCACAGTAAACATACACGCACCATGCGGGGAACTAGTGATACAGACACACTCACCTCCTCCTGTTGTGCTGGCTGCTGAGGAATTTCCACAACCCATTTTGCATCGATGCTGAGCAGCTGGCAAAGCAAGTGTACCGAAGAGGAAGGAGGGAGGGAGGGAAGGAGGGAAGGAAAGGTGACAGAGAACGGGAGGAAAGAGGGGGAGAAGAGAACGAGGGGAAAAGATGAAGAGCACAGGGAGATGAGCAGAGGGCAACGAAGGCTGACAATGGGAACGAGGGAGGACAGACGGAGAGAGAGAGGGAGAGAAGGAGAGAGAGAGAGGGGAAGGTAGAAGGTCGAGGGAAGCTCTCTGTTGTTGCCTCCTGTTTTGCCTCTCACTTTCCAGTGTGCTCCGTGTCACTCTCCCACTGCAGTGGCACCCAGACTGAGGAGAGAGAGCATGCAGCCAGGCTGTAAAATGTGTGTGTGTGTGTGTGTGTGTGTGTGAGAGAGAGAGAGAGAGGGAGAGGGAGGGAGCGAAAGAGGAAGAGAGATGCTTTGCCCTCACATGATTTGCTTTTCTCCTCCACCCTCCACAGGGTTGCCGGGGAAACGGTGGGCGAATGGGGAGGGTGGTGGGGGTTGAGGTTCTTTCAGCAAATGGCAAGCCTCACTTTTTCTTTTTTTTCCCCTTTTTTTCCCTAATACCTCGCAAGAACAAGATTCCATGTGCCACTCTTGCTAAATGACTGACCTGAACCTGGTTAGCTATAGGAGAGGAGCCCTTGGGGAGTATACGTCGTCCTTGCCTGCATTCCTCAATGTGACGGACAGCCCCCTGTAGTAGCCCGAGATAGCAAAGCCAAAGTCATTCCGGACCTGCCACTTCGGAGTATGTGTGTGTGTGTGTGTGTGTGTGTGTTTAAAACTATTACCCCTGTGGATCAGGGGACTAGTGTTATCTGCTCAAAGAAATATAATAACAAAAATACAATTCAGCATACTGACAGCAAACTATATCTTTGCTCTGTTAGTGTTTGAAGAAAAACAAAACCAGTTACACAGTAGCCAATTGTTTAAGCCTTTGCTCTATGCATTGATGAGTTGTGATAGATAGTGTAAAGGTCACAGTCTGGAAAAGTTCACCTTAACTGAAATTGACATTTTAATGCAGTCAATTGCCAAACTGCACACACACAAGATTTCCTACTCATACAGTATTCAGACACAAAGCATTTGCCGTAATGTATTTCCACAATGAAGTACTTTAAATGATCAGCTGGCTAGCGTCAAACAAACAGACATGCCTCAGCACTGATAAGACGTAGTAGTTAAGTTAAAGTGATTCCTTTCATTTATTTTTTTCATATATAGCAGCAACATGATGTTGCCCCCCTTATACAAATCCTTCTACCTATAACAAAATATTTTGTGTATGCTAAGAAGCGCATGAGAACAAATGCCTTTCCTTTACATGAATAATATCAAGCAAGTTATCTCCAGTGCATATTTCACTATACCCTACATAATGGCACAGTAAGAGAGCATGGTAGGCTCTGTGTGAAGGCTGTCAGGAAATGCTGCTTCTTTGATGACTATAATTTACATTATGTGGGATCATGGGGAGCGTAATGGTGTAGTTTTGTGTCAGTGTTCTTTTGTGACTGATTTTCTAAAGAAAAATGCTATCAGAAAAAAAAAAAACTCACTGTGCTTTCAAGTCTTTTCACTGGGGCTTGTGTTATTGACTTGAAGTGTGATTAAACTGCTATTGACTTGAAACTGTTATTAAACTGCATGACTCATCCTTCATGCAGCCTTCATTTCCTGTTGTAATTTGTCATATCAGACCAACTTATGTTCCGGAGCAGATTTCACGGTGTTCACTCGCCTTCATCTTCAGCTGCATCTCAGAGAGCTCACTGATCTCCAGTCAGTGACACTGATTCCCTTTAGTCATCTATCATTACGTAATCAGCGCATCTCTATGAACTTAGAAGCACTCAAAGAACTAAGAAGTGGTTTGACTAAAAAACTCTACAGGAATATTTTTTTTTAGAGGCAACTGGACTGAATCCAAACACAAGCACTGGATATAAATTCTTGAACAAACAAACAAACAAACATATTGTAGGGATAGCATCATTTTCAGAGGTGACAGAGGACAAAGGAATAAAACATTCTTAAAGCAATCTTTGACTTAACTGGGAGAGAGTTCTCCTAGGTAGCCTAAGACATGACAAGATATTTCAGAATCAGAGTGTTCTACAGTATGTGACAGTGAGAAGAGCTTTTACAGTCACATGTGCATAACCCTGTTGAAAGATTGCAAATTTTACTCAGAAACGGCTTGTCAGGAAGACAATGTGTCATTTTGTAAAGCTGTTCTGAGGAATGAGGACGATGAGGATAATCTTGTAATGAACAAGGAATAAAAACACTCTCCTCCAAAATGGGTACTAGTATAAGTATTTGGTATAAGTGTTTTGCAATTCACCATAATTCACTGGTTCACTGACTAAAGAAGCAATCTTTTGTCTCAAGTAGATCACTTCACACTGAGAGATTAATCATACAGAGAAAAAAAATCCTCTAGGAATTCACAATTATGCATTCTAATAAACAAATATTTAAATGATAATCTGTTTGATCAATGATGGGTTGAATTATTTTCCCAAATTTTACACTATGGCATTGGAAGAAGCAATCACAAGAATGCAAATTTGTGAGAGTGCCTTGTAGTCCATGCAGCTGCAAGACTCTAGAGTTCACCCTGTGAGTCAAGGAAGCATTATTAGTGAGGGTGTGCCACATTCTTTGATGTTTCTAGACTGGCTCAATGAGCTGTAATTAGTTTCAAAAGACCAGCAGTCAGTAAGTAGCCTGTTACGTGTCTTAGAAACAGCCTTGAACTGATCCCTTGTTTTATTTTTACTCTTCTAGCACAGGTCTCATTTAAAAAAATAAAGAGTATCATATGGTTACATCAATTCTCTCTTTACAGAATGTTGTGATAGTGAACAATTTTGACTTCTCAACAGCAGGGGGCAGTGCAGACTAATAAAAAGAACAGTCTGTAGGGCTATTTTATTGAAAAGAAAACACATCGTTTTTTATTAAAGCTTACACCATGTTAGTCATAGCCTATAAATTAAAAAGAAACTGACTAACATTAGCCTACTTGAGAACACTGTAATACACTACTTTAATATTTGTTATATTTAATGTGGCCCACTTTATATCCTAGGCCTGCTGTGATATCAAAACGCTGGGAGTGGTGATGGTGGAAGGGAGACCAAATTTTATTTTTATTAATTGGTCATTAATTTACCTTATATGGTCATGTAATTGTAAACTAGGCATATAAATTATGGATTTAAAGCTACCTTTGTGATGAGTTGTGACGCAGAAAACTCCGCCTGTAAATACGTGTCAGCAGGAACAGTAACCCAAGTGCTCTCTGGGAAACAGAGTCCCTATCTTGAATTATTGAAGTAGGCTACGATCTCGCCGATTAGCAAGATGCCGGCCGTTCACAAATTACTTCTAGAAGAAGCCTTACAGGACAGTCCACAGGTAAATGACATGCATCCGCTCTTATAACCATTTGAAGAACCAATTGCTTCATTCCTTAAAGATATTTAGCAATCTAAAATGCTCCGTTGGGTAGCCTATGGACTATCAGCTACGTCAAGAATGAAATGCATCTCTGCTATTGTAACATTTTATATAAACAGCTACAATTTTACAATAACTGTGCGCCTGCAACAAAAAAAGCTTCAAATAGTCCTGAAGAAGATACTAAATAACTAGCCTACTACTCCTCCTTTCTGACTGACCATGGAGCAGATTTTCTTGTCTGGGCCAGTGATGTCAGGATGAGAAAACGCACGCATAATGTTGACGAATGATTGCATGGCCCTCCTGAATAGATAGAGCTACAATAACCTCATTATTTTTGCATAGTATTAGAGGCATGAGCTGAACTGTCAGTATTATTTAACAAACTGTATTCGTGATTGCAATCAGAGTCCAAGGCCCTGTTACAAATAAGTGGGTGGGATCTATTGGAATCCATTGGGTTGTTATGCGGTTTGTGTGGCACTAGCTGCCGGATAGTAGCGTATAGATTTGTCAGCTAAAAGCTGAAGGGCTAGTTGCCATAATGATGGACACTACATCTCTGAGAACTGTATTTATAAATAAGTACTGGCGACATGTTTTGAAGTATAAAAGACAATTCTCTGTCACCTGTTGTTTTGTACCAACCCAAACAGTAACCGATTATTCTGTAATTTTCTTACACGTGAATAGTCTAATGTCAGCAACTACAAACACGCCCAATCCTGCTGTAGTCTACTTTATAACATTGTTTCAGATCATGCTCATAGGGCTATGCCACACTGATGTTTTTTTTTTGCTGTGAGTCAGAATCGTCTTGTGACTTGGAACTTGCACAGAAACAGCCCTAACATGCTGACTCTGAACAGCAGACGTCAGTACGTGAAGTGAATGCCAGTAGAAATTGTGCCTCAGTAGTGGCATATTTATAGTGGCCTGCGTTATTTCATCGCATAACTTTGATCGGGACCACTCACTTACAGTGCCGAACTACCCTTTAATTACCATGCAATAACACACAGGCCTACTAGTAGGTCTGCTGCTGGCCTTGGATAAAATCCGGCTGTTTGATGGTTTGATGGGAATTGCATAGAGGCCATTTAAGCGCTGTCTGATGTGATGATCAGGTTCTTTACACTGGTCAGCCCACTACATGATGTAATTAGTTGACAGGTAAAACCTGTGTGTTTTTAATTGAGATTTAATTGAGATACATTGCAGTAGGCGTAGTGGAAAATCGGTCACAGATAGTGATGATTCCCTCATAAAAAAACATCTCCAGAACTGTTTTTAACAGGATTGTGTCAGGGAAACATATGACTCTGTGAGTTATTGGCTACCCTAATGTTCACCTTGCATGAGCATGGAGAGGTTTCGCCAGCAAAAAAAAAAAAAAAAAAAAAAAAATAGGAGACTTCCCCTTGTGCTGTTGTGGAATAGACACCACAGAGGATAATAATAAGATCCTCTCTTTACTTTTTTTTCATCCACACCCACACCTGCTGCATAAGCTCACATGTTATTGTCAGCACACACCTACACACAGTCCTCCTAACCCAGACTCCATTGGTGCCCCACGGGCAGACAAACAATATTGCGAAGCCTCGTCTTTGTGACACTTTATGAAACATTCATATAATAGAATATGCCATTTCATGTAGCTGTGCTCCTTAAGCATAGCGACCCGAGGCGATGATATAATGTGTATGTTGTCTTTTTCTGTCGCTGCATTTTTTTAATCAGAGACTGTTCTGCTTTAAAATGTAATTGAATAACAGAAGGCCTTGGGGCCTGCTATCGTCTGCAGGTGATTGCTAATCCGCTGACACACAAAGCAGCAGTCTGAGCAACCTTACTGGGCGGTATTCTTCAGTTGCTCTTCTGGCATGATCTTTTAGGGCGGGATTTGTTTTTTTTTTCCAGAATTTAAATCATTAGTGTGCAATTTGTCATGATCATCCATCCAATCAGAACAGACAGAACCTGTTCTGTGGTTTCCCAGCAACATTGCTGAAAAAGTTGCACCATGCATCAGCATCATCATCCTTTTGCTTTACACACTTCATGTGTTAATGGTGCTGAGTGTGTGTGTATGTATGTGTGTGTGTGTGTGTGTGTGTGTGTGTGTGTGTGT
>JASCQY010000118.1:17245986-17256214 GCA_030264315.1 Sardinella tawilis
AGAGAGGGCCGGAGGAGCTCTGCGGCAGGCTCCTGAGGCGAGCCTCTTTATGGCCCAGGGAGAGGCTTATCCCTCGCTCAGCCCCACGGGACACGCCTAGCAGTGGGAGAGGAAGCTGATTATACCTCCACACTACACCTCTCTCCGATCTTTCGCTCTCTCTTTCGCTCTCACTCTCTGTCGTTTTCTTTCTATCACTCACTCCATCCGTCCGTCCGTCCCTTGCACAGACACACACACACACACACACACACATACTGTATACACACACAAACACAGCAGTACATATCCACATGCATGCAGAACTGACCCAGATGAACCCATGCATATGAACACACCCATAATTACAAGGAGAGGACTCACAGACATTTTTAAAAGATAAGGTGTGTGTGTGTGTGTGTATGTATGTGTGTGTGTGTGTGTGTGTGCGTGTGTGTGTGTGTGTGTGTGTGTGTGTGTGTGTGTGAATCCATGTTTACAGTACATAGTCTGGGTTTGGATCTGTGCTAAAAATACCATTTCATCAGAAAACATTGTCTGGAACTCAGGCAATCTCGATAATAATGACTGAAGAACTGGCTAGCCTTTATGTAAACAGCATTTGAAGTAGAGCATGAAGAATTGCACCAGGACTGCAAACTACATGTTTTTGTGCTTATCCAGTATCCTGTATGAGATCCAAAACAGCAAGGCAGAGAAATAAAAAGTCATTAAGGCCCTGTTTGACAGATCTACACATTGCAGTCAAGTCCATGTGTCTCAGCCAGTGACATCCATCTCAAAGTACAGTGCGATGATATTAAGGGGTGGGAAAAAGCGGCTACTCCACAGTTTTGTGAAGTTTTTCGGGCTGACTCAGTAATGCGGTGGCAGTGAGTGTGGTGTTTTGTGGCCTCGGAGGAGTATGGATCAGGCTGACATCTCTCTGGCCCCTCTGCCCCCTCTCTGTCTCCCAGGCCGTGGCCATCCGCCTCAATCAGACCGCCATCCAGGCCGTCACGCCCATCACCAGCTTCGAGAAGAGACAGGAGGGCTCGCCTAACCCTGACAGGTCTGATTGTGCAGAGCCACACAGGAAATATGTGTGTGTGTGTGTGTGTGTTTGTGTGTGTGTTAGGGTTGTGTGAATGAGGATCTTAATTCATTAAGGTTCATTTCCTCCTGTCTTATCTCTCTTTCTCTCACTATCTCTCTCTCTCTCTCTCTCTCTCTCTCTCTCTCTCTCTGCCCATCTGTCTGTTCTGTGCCCAGGGCAAAACCAGGTGGGGTGGTGGTCTCAGCGGGAGCCTCCCAGAAGTCTTCAGCGGCTCCGGAACCAGAGGACCTGATTGCCCCGGGGACGCCGATCCAGTTTGACATTGTGCTCCCCGCCACAGAGTTCCTGGACCAGAACCGAGCTGGGGGAAGGTTAGGAGGACCTGTGTGTGTGTGTGTGTGTGTGTGTGTGTGTGTGTGTGTGTGTGTGTGTGTGTGTGTGTGTGTGTGTGTGTGTGCAGTAAGTACGTATCCAGACCTTATATCAGATCTGCAATGGTGTAGAGAAAAGAATTTTCATCACATTCAGCCATCCTGTCAAGTTAGTTCCCCCAAAGTAACACGTATATGCCAGTGGCTCAGACAGACTACAGTGCTTTGTATCAGGCTGCATTGTTTGTCTTCATTTTCTCCCCCTTGTCTTCGTTTGCCCACACTCCTCTGACCGATTCTCCCATTTTTCATTTCTCCGTCTCAGACGAACCAACCCCTTTGGAGAAACAGAAGAAGACTCCTCTTCCGACTCTGATGGTACCGTGCACACTTTAACATGGACACTTACACAAAACACCTTGTGGCAGACTGAAAGGATTAGTTCCCTTTAACCACATCATAGCTTACGCTGTGGTTTTTGGAGCCACCAGACACTGGAGGTTCGCCCCACAGCCAGCCTCTGATTTGCCGCTCCCTCTTATCTCTCCCCCGCCAGACTCGCTGCTGCAGCAGGTTTTCGCCGTGCGCTTCCTGGGGTCCATGGCCGTGCGCTCGGGCGACACGCAGGAGGTGATCTACGAGGCCATGCGACAGGTGCTGGCGGCCCGAGCCATCCATAACATCTTCAAGACCTCCGAGTCCCACCTGATGGTCACCAGCAATAGCTTGAGGTGAGCTGGGGAGAAGGCATCTTTATTTAGTAGAAGTAGCAGCGAGATGTCTTTTAAATAATGGTGTTGGTGCAGGCAGCTGCACACTTGGCTAGTTCTAAAGTCGAATGAGAACATTGTGGTTAGATAAGACATCATTAGGCTCTCAAAGTGAACAAAAGTCTTTACCCAAACAAACCAAAGCTCCTCGAAGCAGCGGTTAATGGAGCAGTGGGAGAACTCATCTCATTGTGTTCCTCTTAATGACTGCCTATCACCATACGCTCTCAACAGCCATCTTGTTCTGCCTCAGTAGTACCTCAATAGGCCACTTGCTCCTTCTTGAAAACTTGATGTAGTGCCAGGTTTCAAGTTTATTGTCACATACTGGATAGAAATGGAACATTGATCCGGAATAAAAGTCTTAGCTTATCTTACAAATGTTAAATTGTACTATTAAATATGAACTCATTCTGAATGTCTAAATGCTACAGTTACAAAGCAAAATGACGAAATGATGAGAAAAGTTTGTCCTAAGTGTCCCTCATCATGTCGTCATCCCCTTTTTAACCTCGGCTGGTTAGGACACTCGGCTTAAGTGACTGTGATCTCTGTTGGCAGGCTGATCGACCCGCAGACGCAGGTTACCAGGATCAGTGTAAGTGACGTGAGCTGTTAACAGCTCTCCCCGTTTGCTTCCTCCAGTGCCTGCTGGCGTTCACTGTGCCTGTGTGTCCAGTCAAAATGAATGTCTCTCTCTCCCTCCCTCCCTCCATCCTGTCTGTCTGTCTCTCTCTGTTTCTCTCTCTCTCTCTCTCTCAGTTCCAGCTTGGGGACGTGACCCAGTTTGCGGCCCACCAGGAGAACGGGCGACTCATGGGCTTTGTGGTGGAGGGGCGAGACTGGAGCGAGGGGGAGGAGGAGGGCACACCCTCGTTCAGCGCGTTTGTGTTTGAGAGCAACACAGAGGGAGAAAAAGTAAATGTTCACGCCGCACTAAAAATAGCACCATGACATCACCGTTACATGCTCTGTCTTTTCCAGCTGTCTTCAGGAGCAAGGCATATTTTTCAGCTATTATAAACTGGAGTTAATGTAATCTTGCGGTGATCATAAGACTGTAAGCACAAACCTAAATGGGTAATTATGCTCTTGTGTTGTGCTCCTAGCAAATATAAAGACCTTGACCTCATCTCATTTCACTACTTTTTCTTCCACAGATATGCTACACAATAGGCTTAGGGAAGGAGATTACAGAGGCAAAGAAGGTAACTGTCAATCAGACACACTTTCAAGCGTTTATTACACTGGAACTTTACATACACCACACTCTAAATGGGTCAGTTTGTTCGTCTAGCAGGTGCTTCACTTCTATGTTTTTGGCCAGTAATTTCATTGAAAGAAATGTTCCAGTCTGTGGATTTTTGGTGAAGCAAAAATACTATCTGACATTTAAACCACGCATCATAAGGCAGTGTGGAGAGAAACCAAATGGGGAAAAATTGATTTAATTACAGGATTTCACAGTGCTGCCGACCATCTGACTTTTATTTTGTTAGATTGCTTTTGTTTGACTTACTCTCCCTCCATTTTCTCCCCAAACCCACCTCACAGGACCCGGAGGCACTGGCCCAGTTGATGAAGTCCATGCCGCTCACCAACGACGGCAAGTTCCTCCTGCTGGAGAGCGAGAGCGGGAACACGTCTAACGGTGGCGGAGAGGAAGACCTCGAATCGGAAGCCTGAGCTGATACCCCTCTCGTGCCCTTTTGAAAGGCCAAGTCCTGGCACCCCCAATCCCACATTCCCCAACCTCCTCATGGGCATCCAAGTTGCAAAGCTCATAATCTCACCCCTCTGTCCATTGCACCTCTTGCTAACAATTAGCTCCACTGAGATTCTGATACAAAGGGACTATTCTGTTTTACCTAGCTTGGTTTACTTCTTTACTTCCATTCGGGGGTGTCGTGATTAATGATGTACTTAATGAGGGCCACAAGGACCTCTCTTTCTGAACTCTGATAGGTTTACATGTTCATTATGTTCCTGACATCAGCTGAGGCTAGCGGTACCTTGAAAAGCCTATTGCATAGCCTAGTATGTCAGCGCTGACACGGGCAAACTCACAGTCCCTTTTCCTCTCAATAGATAATGGTAATGTTAATACATTTATCATTCCAGCCGAGCGAGAGTTGCACTTTCCGGAGAGTTGCTGCATCACGGGGCTTGGTGACAGCCGCTTGCACTAATCTCTGATGTTGTATTCAGAAAGTAGATTGCAGAGTGACATGAAGAAGAGATCTTTTCCTCGCCGAATGAAGATTCATTTTTTATTGTTTTTCAAATGATGTTCCACACTACATCGGAGTGTGTGTGTGTGTGTGTGTGTGTGTATGTGTGTGTATATGCGCTGTGTGCTTCTACATTCTTTTTGATGTCATGTGCGGGATCCTATACATTATGTTTATGTGAACTAATTCTACTCAAAACTAGATGGATTTTGACATCTGTATAAAACAAAAAAGGATGTCATTTCAAGTATGGTTAGTTATAAAAAAGATAGCAAAGTTGTTGAGGGACCAAAAGAAAGAAAAGGATCTGTGCATGTATTTTGTCTATGAAAATTCCAAGGCCTGAGTGTCATTTTACAGTGCTGTACAGTGATATGTTATCAGGACACTGCACTGCAATTGGATTCAATGCTAAAAGGCTCCTTCCTGCTTAATGCACTACTCTCAGAAACCATCTAATTCAGTATTGGCCATACCTTAAGTAGTCAACAAGCCAAGGACTCCATTCTGTGGGTTTACAAAAGAGACACATTTCTAACAGATAAATGGTCTGCATACCAAACTAGAGCTTTTCCCGGAGCGCATGCATCAGGTTACCAGGTCAAGTTTCCATAAAAAATGTAAACCATCACAGACCTTGTTGACAAACGCAGTCTAGATTTGAAGTGTGACCTGACAGCTACATCAACACAGTGAGGATATATTCAACTACATCCTGTGCTAAATTGTTCCAAGTATGCGCAGCCGGCTTTTCGTTTTCTTTTGATGTGCTAGCTCCTCACTTGTAATGTATTTTCTGCCTTGCACAAAGGCTTCTTGGAAATGTATTTCAAAATGGCACCACCCAGAACTGTGGGGGGAAAGCTGAACAAAAGGCAAATTTGGTCGCACTGTAGCAGAAAAAAAAAGGAAAGTAATTTTCTTCAGTGGCCACCTGTTCATTTTCCTCAAGGGCTTCTCATTTCCCTCTCCACTGATCCAGGCTGCTAGCTAGCTAGTGTACACACAAACACAAGACAGGTGACAAGCCAGTATGTTGTTGTTTACATCTCAAACAAAGGGGCTGGGTGCCTCGTGTCTCTTTTCAAATACTGTTGTTGCGGCCCCTCCTTTCACCCTCTTCAGAGGAACCCAAACAGCGTGTGTTTTGTTATGTCTGCTGTGTGTTTAAGCATGCTCTGTGAGGATAAACGGACCGAAGGAGATGAGCAGACACAAGACATCTGAAGCAAAGGGATACAAAGCAGCTTTGAGTGCCTCTCTTAGGAGCTGTGCGGCCAGACCCAAGTTCTACCGTTCAAGTCCGCATCCTGCTAGGCTTTTACTGCTGGTTGGTGGGTTGAGCGGCTTTTTCTAAGAGAGTGTAAAAACGCAAACATTAACATGTCCTCTTTAATAAATGTAAGTGGTATTTTCTAACTCCTCAAAGTTTGGGTGTCCTCTTTTTCTCATGACATGATATGCTGTTAGAAATTTGTGAAATTTGTGAAATTTGTGAACCCCCCCCCCCCCCCCTCCTCATAAAGAGACATTCACAAGAACGGAAAATTAGATATTTATTACACAATTCACAAAATGTGCATTTTACATGGAGCGCAAGGTTAGGCACACCTGAGGTTGCGGGGGATTTATTTGGCCTCTGTACTTTTAACAGATAACAGATAAGGAAGTGCTTTAAAAGCTTCACTTGGTGGAGATCATCCAGGATAGAGGTCGATGACATGACACGCAAAACACATCACGGCACTGTTTTACAGCTTTTCTACCTCAACATTTACCAGAGAGGGATTTTAGGCTGTTTGTTCCAATAATTAGCCACAATGTTTATACGTGACACATGCTAGCTTTGACCACAGCACACTGAGCATGAGACGATGAGATAGATCCATTGCGTACATATGCCAATACTACTGCCATTATGCTACATCTCAAAGGCATGTATGGATGACAGCATATTTGAACAAAGTGCAGTAGCCCTACAGCGGTATCAGTTGAACACGGCATCTATGATTGGTTGCCTCTTTCTAGCAGCCATGAGCACATAGACATATTGCACATGTACACCCACACCAACAACGGCTGGACCTTATGGCACTAGATGGGCAACAGAAGCTCGCCATTGAAGTGCATGTTCACCTCATGCCACACACACACACACACACACACACACACACACACACGTTGCTCAGGAGTCCTTGTAGTAGTCGTTGAAATTGATGCGTAAAAGGAAGTCTTCTAGGTGGGGCTGATAGCCTTTGTTGACCAATTTGGAGACAACTGTTGGAAAGAGTTAAATACAAAAGACCAAATTAAAAATTTTCCTCAGCTTGGCGAGAAGTGCTCACACAGGCACTGAAAGTAACATGAAACACCACAGGCGACATGAGAGCCAGTCTGAGTGAAACTCTGAGCAGCCTGACGCGAAAGCCGAGAAGGTCCACCTGACGTGCTCACCTGTGAAGAGGAAGTGGGAGTAGTACTTGAAGGTGTTGTAGGACTGCTGCATGGCAATGAAGCTGGGGTGCACTGCCTCCCCCTGCTGGCAGTCCCACGGCTGGGAGATGAGCTGGGCACGGAACTTCAGGATGAGGCTGAAGATGCTGTGGATGATGTTCATGACTGGAGCCGCCTTCTCCGTCAGCAGCCCCCTATGGCAAGACAAAAAGGCAACACACACACTCCGTCAGCAGCCCCCTATGGCAAGACAAAAAGGCAACACACACACTCCGTCAGCAGCCCCCTATGGCAAGACGAAAAGGCAACGCACACACTCCGTCAGCAGCCCCCTATGGCAAGACGAAAAGGCAGCGCAAAGGAGACTGAGCTTAAGGGTGGCATGGTGTGGCTTTTATAAACGATTAAAGTAAATTCTCTTGATAGATGATGGAATGCTAACTGCTGTATTTCAATATCAATGCTTAAATGTATGAACTTGCGACAGAAAAGAACTTAATGTACAGTAGCAACATTATCAGCCTATCATATTGCCTATTATGCATCTAGGCTCAGTAATTGGCCAATCAGTGAACTGAAAAATTCCAAAGGCACTTTGCACATTCCAAAACAAGGAGCCCTGCCTCAACAGAAATCATTTTCCAGTTCAGAGATTTCTCGGGGCGTTCACCTGAAGATGGCTCTGTTGAGGTAGTCGGCGTGGGTGCGGTGGATGCTGTCCAGGTCGCTGACACTGCCCAGCTTGGTGGTGAACTCGCTCCAGGACACCTGCAGGATCTGGTTGGCCAAGTAGCCTTGGATGACCTTGACAAAGTGCTGCATCTCGTGCCTGTAGAGCTGCAGCTGATGAAACTGCACCGAGCTGCCCACGCCTTTCACCAGCGCTGCGCAACACACACACACGCACACACAACACAAAAGACGGGGCTGTCTGTGAAGAGACGAGTGTGGCTCACACCGTTTTCACTGATTAGCGACACAGCGACATAAGAATGCTTTTGAGTCGATGACGGAGAGGCCGTCGCCTCCTCGTGTGACAGCATGTGAGAGTGAGAGCCCGTGGCATTAACAAGTTTAAACTGGTACTGATGAGTTGAAACACCAGTGTCCTTATTTACTTCTGCTCTGGGCTGGGCTCCATAGGAGAGCGCTGCGCTCTGTCAACAGTTTCCTCCACACCTGTCAGATTCCTAAATACAATCCCTCTGGCAACAAGGAGCGCCGGAGAAATGGACAGATGCAGATGAGGGAGGGGTGGAGAGATGCCAAAAAAAAAAAAAAAAAAAAAATCAGAGACAGGAAGAGAGAGAAGGGGAGAGAGAGAGGAAGAGAGAGAGAGAGAGAGAGAGAGAGAGAGAGAAATGTTACCAGTTCTCTTGAGCTGGAACCAGGCGTCCCGCAGGGTCCACACCATGTGCTTGAGCTGCAGCAGGAACGAGAAGAGGCGGTTGTACTTGTTCATGCAGCTGTCAGTGATGATAATGTTCAAGGGCCAATCAACCTGGGGAGAAACAGAGAGCGGGGATAAGAGTGTCTGTGCGTGTGAGTGTGTGTGCGCGCGTGCGTGCATATGTGTGTGTGTGTGTGTGTGTGTGTGTGATAGTCATCAATCAGGAGACGAGGAGGTGGTCAGATCACAGGGCCGTGAGTGGATCAGACGGCGGAGACAGCGGAGTCACAGCCACTTAGACGACAGACACATGAAGGCTCATTTTAACCTCCTTGAGAGGCCCCCCCCAAAAAAAGGACGTCCCCAACCCCCCCTGCGCCAACTGAAATTAATCACACTTCTGAGAGACACAGACAGGGAGCGCTGCGCCGTGTCCTCTCGTTCCCTTACCTTGTAGCGTAGCTCCAGGCAGTTGAGAGAGTCGGGGGCGTGCGGGTGGAAGGTTTCCGGAAGGTACCGCAGGGCGAACGTGAAGTTGGCAGCCAGGGCGCTGTCCCCGTGGAGACTATACTGCAGCGCTTTGTTGAGGATGGAGTTGAGCACCAGAGGTGTCAGGAGCTCACCGGGGGTCTGCCCACTGCCCAGCTGTCCACCACACACACACACACACACACACACACACACGCACACGCACACACAAAGGAATGAATAGATGTTTTGTGCATATCAAATAACATCGGTATCTACTCTTTATATGCGAGTCTAGTCTGGCAGTGCCAGACATGACATAAGCACTCGATGTGATGAGAGTTCAGAGCTGGGAGACAGCTCCTTAAGACTGTGTTTTAGAAGCACCTTTTAGAAAAAGCCAACCCATGCCAACCAGCTTATTCACTAAAATCCCTTTCAATCCTTTGAGCTTCTCCTTCAGAGACATTTGGGATGCTTTGGAAACCTCAAATGCTATTTATGCTGTTTAAGTTGTCACAGCTATTCACCAACACTCAAAACAGTGGTCAAGTTACCTAGATACAAAATAAAATACTAAAATGTATAACTGTAGTTCAAAAACAGGTAGAAAAGATACTACAGCAGGTCAAGCAGGGGTGCCTTGAGGTATGTTCCTATATTCAACTCTACAGATATAGCCTAAGACTGAACTGAATTGCACTGATTATGGTCTGTTGACAATTGGTAGCAAATCGGTGAATAAGTGATTTTTAAGGATTAAGAAGTCGGCTCTGTCCAAATACATCAAGATTAATGTACTTTCTGAAACTCATACAGTACACATACATACGGTGTACTGAGCCTCTGACTAACTCTACCCAACAGTAAAAAAAAAAACAAAACCTGTATCTGTTGCAACACCGCTAGCCGAGTGCAGCAGTAGCCTGTGGGCTGGTGCACTGGGATCCATCCCATGCAAATGCGGCTCCAGCACAAAAACTAAATTCAGAGTGAAATGCCTGAACAAGCATTAAATCAGTGGCCTCAGTGCGCTCTCCCTGGGTGGCTTACGGAATCCACAAACGAGCGCCGACCAAAGGTATTCAGTCCGTCAGCTCACGGGGAATCAGTGTGAATGCTGAAGCGGAACAGCAACAACAGGCGGCGGGAGCAGCGTGTGTGTGTGTGAGAGAGAGAGAGAAAGAGAAAGAAAGAAAGAAAAAGAAAGAAAGAAAGAAAGAAAAAAAGAGAGAGAGAAAGAGAGAGAGAGAGAAGAGAGAGCAAGAGAGCGAGAGAGACAGAAAGAAAAAAAAAAAGAGAGAGAGAGAGAGAGAGCGAGAGAAAGAGAGAGAGAGAGAGAGAGAGAGAGAGAGAGAGAGAGAGAGAGCGAGAGAGAGAGAGAGAGAGAGAGAGAGAGAGAGAGAGAGAGAGGGAGAGGGAATCAGAGACACACAAGAGGAAAGTGGGTGAAATTAATTCCAGCACACTTCCAGGTCGGGGGCACGCAGGACTAAGCAACACGTCCA
>JASCQY010000118.1:17258814-17261314 GCA_030264315.1 Sardinella tawilis
AGGGTGGAGTCGGAGGAGTGACCGTGGGCACTATGGGGCAAGGAGAGACGTTCAAGCTCAAATCACATCCCATCAGTTTGCCTTTGTTTTACATCCAGCAGGCCATTTCACTTAGATTCTACTGCTGAATACAACTTACAGGTCATAAATAAATATAATCGGTAAATAAATAAATATAAATTCTATAGAAATATAGAAAAACAAAACAAAGCCTGGATGGTCTTTTTTTGGTCCCCAAACTACTTCGACTAGGCTTTATATCACATCAAACAGCAATATGGAAAGTTTAAACAGAAGCCCTGTGGGAACAGCTAATCGAACCCTCTCAAGATGGTCTAGATGGTCTATAGAACACATGGTGAATATTATCTTAAGATTTACTATATACTGTAAAAGGCACACTAGGACATATTAACTGTAGATACATATCTTATTGCCATGCAGATTTTTTTATATATATATATATATATATAGAGATAGAGAGAGAGAGAGAGAGAGAGAGAGAGAGAGAGAGAGAGAGAGACCATAAAAGAAAGGCTAAAATATTATATTCTATTGTCAATATTGAAACATTAATCTTGGAATTTAAGATATATTCTGAGCACTTCCTCTAAATTTGCAACCAAGAGTCAGCATTCGGAGAAAAAAAAAATGTAATAAGACCCCAATTCTAACACACATAATACAACTTTGGCTTCAGACGTCCACTGGAATTCATTTCAAACATTTTAACACCTGCACCTCATTTATTCACACTGAACCTTCACAATCCTCCTCCCCCCCCCCCCCCAGGAATAAGTCTAGGCCCTCCTTAAGAAGAAGCCACTGCAGTAATAATACACTAAATGCTAAATTAAACTGCATTAAGAGCCCATTACCTGGGTAGAGGGGACTGGGCGACCCCGGTGCCTCCCACCACGCAGCCAATGCCCAGTGTGGAGTCGGACGAGTGCCCGTAGGTACTGCCAGGAAGCGGAGAGAGCGGCGGCTCCACGCCGGCCACCAGGCAGCCCACGCCAAGGGTGGAATCCGAAGCGTGGCCATGCTTGCTCCAGCGGGGCCGCGAGGGGGTCACCTCCGACACGAACCCGCCCACCTTGAGGTTGGCGTCCGAGGCGTGCCCATGGACGTTCTGAGAGGGGAGCGGGGCGTCCACCTCGGACACATTCTCGCCCACCTTGATGTGGGCGTCGGAGGAGTGGCCGTGAACGCTAGGGGACGGGAGGGCAGAGGTCACTTCCGAGACATTCTCTCCAACCCTTATATGGGCATCAGAGGCGTGGCCGTGAACATTTGGTGCAGGAAGTGGAGATTCGACCTCTGACACGTTTTGTCCAACTTTAATATGAGCATCAGATGCGTGGCCATGGACACTTGGGGACGGGAGGGCAGCGGTCACCTCCGACACATTCTCCCCTACCCTTATATGGGCGTCAGAGGCGTGGCCGTGAACGTTCTGAGTAGGAAGAGGACTCTGAACCTCAGAAACGTTTTCTCCGACCCTTATATGGGCGTCGGAAGCGTGGCCGTGACAACCGGGGGATGTTGGTGTGCCAGCGTCCGTCACACCTGAAGCGCTTTGGCCCACCTGAATGTGACTGTCTGAGGGATGGCCACGAGCTGGAGCAGTGGAGAGCCCAGAGGAGGCCTCTCCGGCCCCAGGCAGAGGACCCTCAGACGGCCGACCTTTTCCGATGTCCCCTACGGAAGCTTTGGGCTCCGCAGCCAAATCTGGCAGAGCGGAAGCCGACGAGTCGGCTCGCCAAGCCTCCCCGGTTACCTGCGTCTGTCCTCTGCCGTCTGCCGACGACTCTGCGTCCTCCCTCCCTACCGTCCCGCTCGGACTGGACCCCTCCTGAGGCTGAGGGACAGCAGTCGTCCCCCCACGCGTCTCCGCTGGTGCCGCCGAGGGCTGGGGGAGTCCCCCCGGTGCGGTCTGTCCCGCCTGTGGAGCCGCGTCTGTCTGTCTGGAGGCCGGCCCGTCCCCCCGGCCGCCCTTGTCTTCTTCTTCTTCCCGTCCCGCTTCGGTGGACGCGTCATCGCCCCCCTCCTCCTCCTCCTCCTTCAGCCGGATGTGGGAGAGGGCCGGGTGGACATCCCAGCGAGGGCGTACGTGAACGCCCTCCTCCAGCGGGACGAAGGGTGCGCTGAAGTCGTAGTCTGCGCTCGAGGAGGGAGGAGGAAGAAGAGGAGGAGGAGGAGGAGGAAGAGCGGAAGCGGAGGCTGCTGGGATATCCGAGCCAATGTACTGCAGCGCCAGGTCCACCTGTTGGCTATCGGCTGGCACAGGCGCTGGCTGCATGGGAGAGTCTGCCTGGACGGGCTTGCCATCGACGCCAGCGTCGCTCGCGGTAGTGACAGCCGTCAAAGTGGCAGGGGCCACCGAGGAGGTGGAGGCGGAGGCGGGGGCGGGGGGAGAAGTATTGGCGAGCGACGTCCCACCAGCTCCGATCTGCTCCGCCTGTGGCTCGGCGCCCAGGGACTCCTGCGTGCACAAACA
>JASCQY010000118.1:17263814-17269164 GCA_030264315.1 Sardinella tawilis
AGAGGAGACGTGCATGACCATTGGGGCAATGGAAGAAGGCGAGGAGGAGAGTGTGTGTGTGTGTGTGTGTGTGTGTGTGTGGGGGGGGGGGGGGGTTCTCAGCAAAGCCTGAGATTCATTTTTCATTTCTTTCTGCGTCTCCCCCCTTTCATCATGGCAGGAGATATATGAGGGTTGCAAAATCAATTTGCAATCAATTGCAATTTGAAACTGGGCAAAGAGACGGTTTTGAAAAACAAACAGCTTTTACTCGGAGCCGGCGCAATTTCTTTAAAAGGGTCAATGCCATGCGCGAGCACCAGCGGGCATTTATTAACATACATAAGCACATGACATTTAGGAACTTTCATTATTCCATCTGCCCACTGAGGGTAATTTATTGCACCGTAAATTAGCGGTTAACGGAGTTCTAAATTAAAAGGTTCCATGCAGCAATGCGGTTTATCTCTCGCCACTCTAGGATTTTCTCAATCTGTTGGGGGGGAAAATCATACATAGGAATAAAAAGAATAAAATAAACAACTTTGATCTCTATACATTGCCTGAAATGTCCATGGAAACCCTTGTTTCATGTATCATTATGGAACTTCTGCATAGTACTGTACTTACTGACTACTCAGTAACTACCTCACAACTGTGAAAGGCACCCCATTCAACCTCCCATTTTGTTTCTGAGCCAGACAGCCCAGAAGAAACTCACAAAGGCCGCCACACACACACACACACACACACACACACACACACAGAGAGGCTGGCCACACACCCACTCTCACACAGACATGCAGGGCTAAAGTCCTCACAAATCTCCCGTGGTGAGGCTGTCGTGCTGGTCAATTCAGGCCACGGCACAGCTGCGGCGACAGCCAGCCTCAGAAGCGGCGGCGGGTTCTTACCTCGGATGCTTTCCAGCGTCTTGGCCGCCGACTCCCTGACCTGATTGATGAGCTCCTGCCGCGCCTGCTCCGTGCGTAGGGCCTGTCAGCGGCAGAGGCGAAAATGAACGACAACAAAAAAAAAAAAGAGAGGGGACAGAAAGGAGAAAAAAAAAAAAAGGAACACCTCACATACACCCCCCTCCTATAAGAGCGCCTTTGGCTCAACTCCTCCTATGATTCCACAGAGGACTGGCTTAATAGCTCCTATCTGTCTTTTTATGGGCCCAAACAAAGAGGGAGTAAGCTAGTTAGTGATGCATTAGGACACACAGGAGTGTTGTTCTGGCTAGTGTCAACGCCACAATGGATGCTACGCGGCGACAGAAAGGGCTCCCCTGATAATGGGACTAACATTTTTGAAGTTCTGCAGGCGTGCCTTGAGCCTAAAGCGACCCCATGCATCACCGCTAGAGGTCCTGCCGTCTGTGATAGCCGAGCTAATCTTTCAGCAGCGGGGAAAAAGAAAAGGCAGGAGGTGGGCCGGTGTGGGTTTCGGCGCTGAAGTTACCTGCTCTTCCCTGCTGATGGCGCTATGCTTGGCGATGCGCTCCATGCGGCCGCGGTAGATGGCGCAGTCACGCTCGATCTCCTCCACCTCCTGGAGCGAGAAGGTGACGGCGATGCGCGGCACGGGCAGCTCCGACCAACAGATGTAGTGCTGAACAACCGGGGAAAACAAGAGGCTAATGAGAACTTTTGGGTAAAGTCACTTGGTCGCACTCCGAACGAAAAAAAATGGCCCTTCTTTTTTCCGAGCGAATTTTCTAATATATATTCAGGCACACATTTAATCAGTATGTTTAGTGAGTTTCTATAATAGTCAGTTGACCTCTATGCTATGCCGTCAACAGATGGAGAGCTATTTCCGGCTACAGCATTTTCTCACCATGGCATTGGAATACTGATCATTCCGGATGGTGCGGTAGGAGGTTGGCATCTAGTGTGCCAAGCAGTACAGATTAGCAAGGCACTGACCTGAGGACAGCAGATTTTCAACAGATTGATGGTCTTCCCACAGACGTAGACGTCGTTGGCTATGTGCCGCAGGAAGACCGGAACGCAGTCCTCGACGTTGTTGGAAATCAGAGTGTAGCCCTGAGTCCAGAAGTGCTTGTCTGTGTTGCGAAGCGGGGAAAGAAAAAGAGGAGGACAACCGACACGGTTAGCTTCTGCAGCTCAAGCAAGATTTGCCATTCAAAGCCACTCAAAGTCCTTGACTTGGTTATAAAACTTATCTGAGAAAACAGATTCAACATTCAACATGCTAGGCTTTCCTTCTTTTTTTTTTTTTGGACTCCAACCCCGGCAAGTGTTGTTCATGCAAAATAAATCGGCCGAGAAGTGAATAACAACTACCACTGTGTGAAATATTTACTGTCATTTTTTGTATTTTTTTCTTTCCACGTGGAGGGAAGGGGCCTCCAGCTCAGAACCTGACCCAGTGTGCGGAGCGCATCCTCACCTCTGTGGCTGAGGTGGTCCTCGTTGACCTGGATCATAAACTCTCCGTACACATCTCTGAACACACCGCTGTACACCCAGTCTGACACAAACCTACAGGCGTCCAGACAGACAGACACACACGCACGCACACACACGCACACACACGCGCGTGCATGCGCACACACACACACACACACACAAACAAACTGACCTTCACCACACCTTGGCAAGCACAATATCTTACCCTCCCATCACTGATAACATCATCACAGATAATGTACATCATAAATACAATTAACTAAAAAGCCCTAGGCCATCATTAACTATTAGCTATAAATCAATTCTAATTTAAAACATTATAAATCTTCATTTGTATCTGACACATACTTATATGCCTAAATTTGAAAGATTTAAGATTTTAATTAAAGCCTTGTGACGTGTGATGTGAACGGTCAAGAGACGCTCCATACCCATCACACGTCAACACGTCTAAAGGCAAAACTAATGTTAGTCTGCGAGCTTAAAACGCTCATTAGCTTAAGTGATTCATGTGCTGTGGCAGAGAGGGGGTGGTGGGATGGCGATGGGGGTCTGGGGGTCTTGGGGGGGGGGGGGGGGGGGGTTAGGGACAAACCGCGTGTAGGGCTCACAGCTGCTCTTCAGCAGGGACAGCAGGACGGGGTAGTTCTCATTGCTGCAGTTGCTCTGCGCCTCGTTGTACAGGTACGAGAGCAACTTGACTCCCTGCGGTGGGAGAGGGAGGACGGACTTCATTAAACACACATGAATGCACACAGTCAGTCTCACACACACACACACACACACACACACACACACACAGCCCCAAAGCCACACAGCGAAAAAAAAAAAAAAAATAAATGCACCCAGGCACACTGTGTGCCTCCATGAAAAAATCATCATCCACACAAACTCACTCCCACAAAAAAAAAGTCCCTCAACAAGGCACACACACCCACATGTTCACTCATCATACCACAAACACACATACACACACACACACACTCAAATACACAAACAATCCCATCTAGAATTTACATAGAGCTGCAGCGGCATGCCCATTTCTGTCTCCCCTTCACCTCTCATAGGGCTAATCAGAAAGGAATGAGCTGCATATTGTGTTCTCACCACAGGGAAGGTTGTCTGGCCCCCGCTGGAGTCGGCAGCCACGCAGCACAGCTCAGACAGGTACCTGCAGCACACAAAGAGAAACAGCGGCCATACCAGCCATCCGTCAGTCCGCCAGTCCGTCAGTGAGTCAGTCACAGGCAGGCAGGCAGGCAGACAGGCAGACGGGCACTCAACTCTCAACCCTCAACTCACCTTACCAGGGCCGCATGTCTGCATTATTCACCACTGGACCACGCCAGTGTGCGTGACAAATGGAGGCCGGGTAAAAAGTGAGTGGAGACAGCAAATCCCCCCTCACACATACACATTCGTGCAAACACTCATACATACACACACACACACACACACACACACACATACACACACACACACACACACACACACACACACACAGATGTGCATGCACACACTTGCGCGCACACACACACACAAACACACACAGAGATGTGCAGGCGCACACATGCGTGCACACACGCGCGCACACACACACACACGCGCGCACACACACACACACACACACACACACACACCCTGACCTTAGCTGGCGTCCAAGCTTGCGGAACATGAAGCTGATGGTGAGCAGGCTGAGGGTGGGCGGCGTGCTGAGGACACAGGCTCTGTAGTAGTGCAGGTAGCGCCTCAGACCGCCCGTGAAGGCCTGGTGGGGGGCAAAAAAGCCCCGTAAACAGATTATTATGATTATTATGATGATGATAATAACAACAACATTTTCAGGGACAGCATGACCAGTGGAGCAGATCCTGGCCAAAGAGCTTACTAAGCACCGCGGCCTACTGGGAAAACAACAAGACAAACATTTGACGCAAGCATTTTCTCTAAGAAAAATTAGTCAGGATTGTGCATCATTGCATCACTCGTAACATATTGGTCCAAATGACAAGCCCTGAGAAAATAAAGTTGCAAAACCAAATCCCAGTCCAACGGAGATTAAACAGGAGTTTCATCCATAGCAGATTATTCTGCATTTTTTGGCCAGGAGGGACGAAGCACTATATTAATCTTTTTCAGATTTAAAAAAGGAGGTGATTGCATGCGTGCATGCATGCTTGCGCAACCCAAATGCTACATGCTCATGAAGAATGTTGACAACACAAACAGGGTTGATCGAGAAATGCTTTTTTTAAGGAAACAGAGGCATAGCTTGGTCGCTAGATGCTAACAGGCTCCTTACATCTATTCTGAGTCACGTGTCCCTTAGCTCACTGTGCTGTACTATATGCTCTAGAGGATAAGAAGTGAAGGTCTAGGGAGAGATGAGCCCTGGTGTGCTGCCAGTGCCATCCATTCATTACTGCTAATTAGCCACTCACCCGAAAAAACTACAGGAACTCATCTGAATTATTTCACAGCAAGCAAGTTAAACATCAAGTTTTATGTTGCCTGTACAAGGTCAAACTGCCAATTATGATCCAAAGCCGCTCCGTTTCCTCAGTCATGAGAATATCACTCTCAAGTCAACAAAGTCTACATTTCGCAGTTTTGAAGTATTAAGAGAAGTATTATTAGAAGCAAAGTTGGCACCAAGTTGAAAACAGGTTTGCTTTGTTTTAATAGGATGGAAAAGACTCTGGACCTTAATGGCACAACAGAATGAAGCTACGATAGAAAATACAGCGGGTGGCGGGCCCTTGCCGTAATCCTTGACGTCATCAGCCAACAATGCACTAATGTTCAACATTTTTTGCTAAACGCACACATGATATTTGCTGACTTCTTGTCTTTTTAAGGGTCATTCCGTGTCAAATCAGGACGGATCCAGACCTCATCGTCACAGATTTTCACGAAACTTGGCATGCTGATTT
>JASCQY010000118.1:17284972-17287472 GCA_030264315.1 Sardinella tawilis
CCCCCCCCCCCCCCCCCCCCCCCCCCCCCAGGCTGGAGAGAGAGATCGATAGAGAAAGAGAGAGAGAGATGTGCACAAAGAGGTCTGTGGGCCTGTGCTGGTAACATGACGCTGCTCAACAGCCCTTTTGCCAAAGCATGGGTCTCCATGTCCTCTCTCTGAGAGAGCTGCTGCTTTTTCACTCCTAAATCTTGTGTGTCACCCGCATCATCTGTATGAATAATCCAGAAGGACACTGTTGCTCTGTCTGTCTCCCACCAACAAAGACAATGGAGTGAGGACGGGGCTCGGTTAGCGGCGGAGGTTCTCTTTGTGTCGGACGGCCATGCTGTCGGATACTGTTGGATCGGTGTCGCACACGACGCGACGCTTTTTCTGATCTCAGATCAGCAGCTAATGCGTATCTGACGGCCATGACGTGCTATCTGAATGGAAAAGTAACGTATAAGCCGCCTGCCCCCGCGTGTGTAGATTCCTCAGTGTAGAGTGCAGCTGCTGCGGTGTGGCGCGTCCAGTGCTGCACGAGTGCTCATGTACAGTATGGGAGACTGATGGCAGCGGTGCCTCAGGTTAGCGCTCAGCTCCATGGCTAAGCTAGGCTAGGCCAGCCCCTAACCACATCCTGGCCCAGTTCCTCTGATGGGTAGAGACTGCAGTGGAGCTCCAGCACAGCAGCACACAGCAGCAGGCAGCTTTATCACCATAAGCAAGCCAAATATCGCACACACACACACACACACACACACACACACACACAGAGCATAGATTTCCTTACGACATGACGGAGTAGACAGACACTTCAGATGAGGCTGATGCAAGGGGTTTTCTGACGGTGTGAAGATCATGCAGTGACCACTCTTAAGCCACAAGCAGAGCTGTAGAGCTGTTAACACTCCCAGAAAGCCTCACATATATGCTTAAGTCAGCACCAGTGACCCCCACCCCCACCCCACCCCCTCTCCGCACCATTACTCTCCTCTTCCCCCGCCGCTCAACAGATCAGAGGTGTCTCTCGCGGCGGTTCCCTAGGCGACCGGCGCGACTGGCTCGGAGGCGTTTAATTGGTCCTCGGGCGGCTGAGCTGAGCTGAGCTGAGCGGAAAGTCACTGGGTTGGGTTATGTTGGGTTGGGTTGGGTTATATTGGGTTGTGTCAGGCTGGGTTGGGCTGGGCTGGAGCAGGCTGTCCCCACAGTGCCTGCCTGGGAACGGAGCTAATGTGTGCTGGGCACTCAGTGCACACCCAGGGGATTAGACAGACACATTCACCAGCCTCCTGTTTACCACACACACTCACATCGACCTTAAACCAAGGGGTCCCACTCAGGCCTGTTTGGAGAGGGGTTGGGTGTGTGTGTGTCTTTGTGAGTGTGTGTGTGTATGTTGAGTCATTTTAGATGCCTTGTTGGTTTATTGAGGTTGAACTTCAAAAGGCTGGCCCAGCTTTAATCCAAAAGCTGTCTGTACGAGGCATTATTACACTTAAACTGCAAAGAGCTGTCAGATCAGTGGCCAGGCAACCAGACACGCTCGCACGCACACACACACACACACACACATGCACACACACAAACAGAAAGAGAGAGAGAGAGAGAGAGAGACCCACCTGCATCCTCAGATATCCACAGACGTGCATTCCCTGCTGTGTGTGTGTGTGTGTGTGTGTGTGTGTGTCCCACTTGGGCGCTGTGAGCGAAGCGAGGCCCGTGTGTGTGGAGCAGACTGGGGTCCTCCCACACACTCTTCACACACACTGCTGCACCTGGAGAAAACGAATCACGGGCCACTACAATGCAGAGACCAGGCTGAAGGGAAACGCTCCTGATAAAGTGTGTGCGTGTGTTTGTGTGTGTGTTTACAGGGAGCATGCCGACGAACTGAGGCCTGAGAAGTGGGAACGCTCAAGCTCCGTCTGTCAGCTGGAGCTCCCCCGTGATTGGACGGGAGACCAGTTTGCTCCGCCCACCCGATACTCACCTGTGCACGTAAGGGACCATTGATGTATCAAACAATGTTCAACTGACTGTATTGATGTGTGGGTCTATGTGTGTGTGTGTGTGTGTGTGTGTGTGTGTGCACCAAGAACAAGAGCAGGAAGTTGGTGAGCCATGACAGGCTGCCGCTCAGCAGTGGCCCCCAAAATAGGAATGACACCATCTGAGGCCTTCAACACCTCAGTGCACCTCTGAAGGAGGGATAGAGAGAAAGAGAGAGAGAGAGATGGATGGTAGAGAGTGAAAGGGTACAGGATGGGGAGATGAGAGAGGGAGAGGTAGAGAGAGAGAGAGAGAGGTAGAGTGAGAGAGAGAGGGGGGGAGGTGGGTGTTAGGAGAGCATGTTGTAACTCAGCTTCCTCCCCTTGGAGGAACCTTGAGGATTTCCTCTACTGAGTGTAACTCTATTTCTGGCCCCTGTGTGTGTGTGTGTGTGTGTGTGTGTGTGTGTGTGTGTGTGTGTGGCCGAGTATACAGGCACATGGGAGAGAGATTCCTTCATATTTAT
>JASCQY010000118.1:17289972-17298429 GCA_030264315.1 Sardinella tawilis
AGGCATACTTCAGTGTGTAAAGAGAGCGTCCTCCCTTGTTTACACCCCCACAACAACTGAGCTAAATATTTGAAGGAGAAACATAAAATTGAAGGATTGGAATCTGGGGTAAAATTGCCAAAGACGCTTTAAGAAGAGTACACGTATCATTTATTCATTTGACACGGTAACTTGTTCAAGACACCCTGGTGTTTACATTTAAGCACAAACACACAAAACACACACACACACACACACACACGCACACAAATACATCAAGCCTTGTTAGTCATTCGAAGCACACTCGCTCAGGGGACCGGCGTGCAGCTCATTTCATGCCTTGCCGAAAAAATATCAAACTCCGTTAAAAAAAAAAAAAAAAAGAGAGAGGGAGATTGCTTTGCTTTTTTATTTATTTCTTCAGTTCGCCCATCAGATTTTTCTGGGTGCCCTAATTGAGACGAGCAACTTTGGGAGTCCTATTGGATTGCTTGGGCTCTCCGAGGACCGAGCGGAGTAGCTATCTCCGAGAAGTACAATGGGAAATAATGGTTTTAATCAAATTAGCTAGGGACATAATTACCATGTTTGTTTGATAGTCTGGCAGCTTCATGCCTTCATACTTAATAGAAAGGTCCCTGCTGCTTTGAGGAAAGGAAAACACGGCTGATCAAGTCGACGGTGTAATTGTATTGCTCATCACCCCATTCACAACTCCCTGATCCACACGTCAATCACTGGCGTCCATAGGCGACGCGTTCACTCAAATAAACAAACATCGGCTCTGCGCTAATTTATGCACCCAGAGGCCCACCGCCGCAGTCATTAGGAATACAAAAGAGTGGGAATGTTTTTGTTTGGTTTGTTTTTTTATTTATTTTTTTTCCTCATGACTTATTTCGTCTTGAATGTGCTCTGGCAGCCATTCGGCTGCTTGGTTGGCTCCAGAGGCAAGTAGAGCAAGTTGGAAAGAGGGAAGCAAAGGAAAGAAATAAAGAAAGAGAGAGAGAGAGAGAGAGAGAGAGAGAGAGAGAAACTGAAAAAGGGAGAGACGCGCACCTATTGGTTTTCCAGATGTGTATGGTCTCCTCGTCCACGTTGTCGTGCTTGAGGGCCTGCTCGTCCAGGAAGTCGAAGAAGTACTTCACCGCAGGCGGAACCACCGCCCCCGAGCAGAGAACGCTCCGGAAGAAGTTGTCAACAAACTGCTGCAGCGTGCCCTGGAACACCCACATGCTTTCTTTTCATTTGACTGATCCAAGCGCAGGGAAAATACATTAACAACAACAACAACAAAAAAAATCTCTGCCAACAAAAAAGCTGGGATTCAGTGAACCCTGATAATACATTAACACAGCCCAGGGGAACATCAGTAGAGCAGCTTAGCACAAAACAGAGCCCTCCGTTTAGCAGAAAAAAAGGCACCGTCTGATGACTACTAATATGAATCCCCCCCCCCCCCCCCACAAAAGCGCGTTGCCCGGGACAGATTTTTGCAGTTCTGAGAAGAAGTGGCTGGTGGTGACTCACCTTAACTGACAATAGACGAGTGAGATAGATCTCTGTAATGGCTTTTGTCATAGACTTGTCCTTAATGCTACCCCTCTTTGACTTGATCTCGTCCAGCTCGTCCATGGGCCGGACCAGATGGAAAACCTTGTCGTCGTCCAGCAGCGCATTTCCTGGGCAAAGGATGGACCGGCTGAGTGCGTCCATAGACTGAACTAGATACTGTAGGCACAGCTAGGTCATTTCCACATGTTAATGACAAGTCACATTTTACATTACATCAGCCGTGTGCCAATGTTTGTGTGTGTGTGCGCGCGCGTATGTGTGTGTGTGTATGTGCGTGTGGGTGTGTACACCCACAACAGTTTTATGAGTTGGTCGTTCTTATCTTAAGCCATTATATTCTTAAGCTTTTGAGCCGATTGTAGGGGGGGGGGGGGATGTGGCTGGGGCTGTAGCGATCACTTACTCTCCTCATGGTTGTCCTGATTCTGGTCAAAGGACTGCTGAGTGTGCGTTACTCTGGACAGAACCAGCGTTGCATTGTCCCGAACCTGTCTCACACACACACACACACACACACACAAACATTAGGGAAAGAACAGCAACAAGCCCGAAGGTCTGTTGTTTTTCATTAAGTCTGAGCATTGATGTATTACTTCTACCTATCAGCCAGGGTTTTAATGAGCCGTTGATTAACTCTTAATTAGATGTTGATCTGACTGCCGATAAAAATCAAGCGGCTAGACCACGCTGAAGGCTGATTGTAGCATGACGTTCCCAGATAAGATGGACATTTCAGCAACTTTTTCCCCCCAGACTGTAACTAAAGATTCACTTTGTAAACTCTCTCCCCGTGAGCAGACTTGTTTTGTCTGGCCCGAGCGCTACTCACGTTGTAGTGGGCCAGCGTGTTCATTCGTCTCCATCTGCCTTCTTTCACCGAGGTCACATCCAGGTCGGACAGAATCTGCCCGGTCGAGCCTGGGCGCCACTCTGAACAACAGATCACAGAGGTCAGACTCGCTGTCATCGGATAACATGATGTTCATGGAATAGATGTGGCATTAGAGTGGTTCAGAGCAGACCTTTTGAAATGGGCCAAAAAAAAAGAATGTCTGTGCTACTCTCCAATATGTGGTTCAATTGCCTTCAAGATGTTGTCAATAAGAAATGTGTGCTCAATTTGGTGCCCAATCTCGCAACCAATATGGTCTGGATTGCATTCGGTGTGGATGCCAGTGTCTCTCTCTTTCTCTCTCTCTCCCTCCCTCCATCTTCTCACAGACCTGCTAGCACAGCCATTTAGCAAACCTTTCGCTACACCCACGCGCTAGTATCTGATTAGCACCCCAAACGCAACACTCTGCATGGACAAACAGCTCTACCATCCATACTTAAGAATTAATTAGCCTGTGAGAAGGTCTATAGAATTGGGTGGCAGACGGTCCATCCCTGAGGCACTGAAGAGGATACAGTATATTCTATATGCTATGGTATATATAGGCTAGTATCTCCATCTCTAGTCTTAGGAGTCAGGGTCAGGGCAAGTCATGTCTACTAAGGCCAATGAGCCATATACCAAACCGCATACAGTCTGCCTGTCTATGGTGGGGGCTCACCTAGAGTCACGCTGTCCACCTTTGGCCTCTGGGAGTAAGGCTGGTTCCTGTACACCTGCTCGATGACCTTCTCCTTCACCTGGGAAATGGTGTCACAATTGAGCACCTTCACCGGGGTGATGTCTGGGCCCTCACCGTGGACCAACACCTGCAGAGTCTGACGGCCAAAACAAAGGAGAGTGTTAACTCCCAATGGTCACATGAAATCTGCTGGAAAATTGTGTGAAACAACACTTAGGCTATGGGTGACTAGCGATTATTAAACGCATTTTCCGATGCCTCTTTGCGAAAATGTAATGACAAAAGGAATGTTATGCCGCTGCACCACTGTGACAGAAAAGTTCAAATGTGATTAAAAAAAAAATATGTGCAAATCAGCCACCATGAACAGGGACCAGAAAAAACAATCAGCTCCGCAGCAAATGAAGGGCCTGTCTGCGGAGGTGTCAGGTGTGTGGTAACCATGGTAACTGCCGAGCCGATAGCACCCTCTTACCAGCACCGAGTACTCCACGTCATCTCCCAAGAGGCCCGTGTCGTTCAGCGTGTACTTGGCCTTCTTGACCATGGCGTCCACCGGGCCCTTCTCGATCTGATGCTTTATGGCCCTGAACAGCTTGTACAGCGGCTCTCCCGCCGTGTCCTATGGAGGAGCAGAAAAGCAGACACAATAGCCTCCTCCTCAAAACACCAATAAATTCAGAGAAAGTTCATATTTCATGAGCCGTGCGTGTATATTATTCTCCTCTTGCCTCCGTCTGACCACGTTTATAAATCTTCTGACGGGAGTGGACAGCGGTTTTGTGGCGCCTCAGCGTTTTGCTATTAAAACCTATGGCTCCATTCAAAATGGCTCCCACAGGCCGGAGACAAATTGAGTCATTCTTTGGGACGTCAAAACAGCTCACTGGCAATTTTGGTGTATATTTATCGAAATAAATAAATAAATAAATAAATAAATAATACAAGGCTCAAGGCGGAGGCCAGGTGCATAGCTCTTCACAAGCAGCCTGTTGTCACTGGTCTTATTCACGTGACTGCGTTTACCTTGAGGAACTGGTAAAGACAGATGGACATCCAGTTGCACAGCATCCTCTCCACCACCGTCTCTGACCTACAGGGGGAGGAGGTGAGAGAGGGAGAGGAGGAGGGGAGGGGAGGAGAGGAGAAGGGAGGGTGGGGGTTGAGAAGCAGTGAGAAGGTTGGTGCTTTTGTGTGCCTATTTTGGATCTCTGTCAGCCGTAAATCGGCGTGAACAATCGGTCAGGTCCGCCAGCTCGAGGGGAGCACGTCGGTGCTCCTGCTGCCCACGGAGGAGGAGGAGGGCGAACAGCAGGAGTCCAGGAAGAGACATGGTTTCACGCACAATTATAATCAAAATCATTTGAGTGCAAATACTGCTTTGAGTGCTTTTTTTCTCCCCTTCTCTCCGGATGTACACAGCACTCCAAATTGGCGCATCTAATTGACTGTTATTTGCTAATCAAGGCAACAGGCAAATAATGGAACTATCATTATGTTTACCAAATCAGGGCCAACTGAGAAAATGTATGATGAACTCGGCCTGTCTCATATGACGGCACTGCAAATTAAGCCAAAGAATCAGGAAATAATCTTGCAGTGGATCTACTAATGCTGCTAATGTCATTGTCAATGCAACCACACGAAATAATCGCAAATGTAATGCAATCACCATGCCATCACCATGATAAATAACAAATATTACTAATGGCAAAAAAAACCCCAACATATCATATTATTAGCCATGATGCTGACAGTGATTGAATATTTGTTAGGTAATTATGGTCTTCTGTGTTTACTGGTAGAACTCTCAACTGACTCTCCCAATCTGTTTCAGGGCCTGAACTGTCTGAACTGTCTGGGCTCTCTGGGCTCTGTCTGGGCTGTGTGGGGCAGTAGCCCAGCCTCTTGGTGGGGGTGAAAGCATCTGTTGCCTGCCTGCTGAGGCGCTGGGTGAGGAGAGAGAGGAGAGAGAGGGGGGTGAGGGTGGGGGGGGGTGGAAGTGGGGGTCTTTACCTGCGCAGCATGAGTTTGGGGTTTTTGCTGTCCACGTAGCCCTCCATGAGTCCAAGCAGCAGGGTGCGCATGATGTCGGTGTAGTACTCCAGCTTGCCGTGCAGAGCCACCGTCAGCAGCGAGGCAAAGTACACCTTCGCCCGGGCGTTGAAGTCCGGCCGCGACTCTAGGGTGCGGATGAACTACACACACACACACACACACACACACACACACACAAACCCAAAAGGCACACACAGTATTGAGTGGTCTTGAATGAATAATATAGGTCAGATCAAGGTGTATACAGAGAGCAATTTATACTTGAACTGGAAGTCTCACATACACAGTATATGCATGCATGACCAATGATTGGCACCACTCATTCATTCACTCATTCATTCATTCGGTATAGAAGGCATTGGTGAGAGGCAAGCATAGCTACAGGAATGGCTCTGATGTGACTTTAAAGCACCCACTGCCACTGGACACCTACATTGATGAGGAAGGTCTTGCTGTTGAGCAGGTTGGAGAACTGGTTGAGTGCCTGGGCCACGATGGCCTTGCGGGCCTCGGGGATGTCCAGCTTGCCCGTGATCATGACGTCGTTGGCTCCATCCTTGGAGGGCAGGAAGAAGACGCGGTCCGTGTAGGTCTTGTAGTCCAGGAAGGGGATCCGTCCCTCGCTGATGTCGTTGGTGTGGTCCTCCATTTCGATCATTAGATCTACGAGGGCAAGGCAGGGAGGATGCTTAGATTTGCACGGGAGTGTTTGCAAAACCCAATTCAACTTGCAGTTAAAGGACCATGTACTGTATAGGTGCATATACTGTCCATTTTATGCAGATAGTATATCTATAGCATGTGTTCCCCCCCAAATGTTGGATTGGATTATGCTATACTAGTTCTACTGTATATGCTATGATTCATCTATGAGGCCTTGCATGCTCCTTGCATCATTCTGCAGGACCAATCGGAATCATTTGTCTTCAGGTAGACTTTTTTTTTCAGAAGGGGTATCAGTTTGGTTTTACTGCTAGCGTCATGGGGTACTAGCGAAGCTACAAGAAGAGATACATTTGAGGTTAGCTCACGGCTAGAAAGGACAGCCCAGGGGGTTTTGACAGCCATGTTTTACAGCTCAACTAAATGGAGGCGGATGTTGCTGGGCTGACCTGTGAATTCCTTCTTGCAGCGGTCTCGCACACTCTCCTCGAGATTCTCCAGCTGGTGTTTGACCTTCTCGTACTCCCGCTCAGCCTGCTGACTCTTCCTCCTGTTGACATGCAAGTACAAACACACACACACACACACACACACACACACACACCACGGTTACTGGATAGCTTGTGAAACCATTATGACCACAGTTTATTTATACTTTTTGAGCACTTGAGCATCATGTTCCGCTTCATGCAAACAACCGTTAAATGTGAATTTCTCAACGTCTAACGCGTGTTTTTCAAAAGCATCTCCCCTGGCTCATTACGGAGGAGCCTTAAAAAACATGTTGTTTTCTTTACCGGTAGCAGTAGGCCGACGTGGCAATAATCAGCAGCATGGGGAGGATCACAGCAGGGATGATGATGGCCAGTGGGACTCCATACTTCCCCTCGTAGACGACGGAGCCAACCTCCCACTCCCTGTTTCCAAACTTGATCTGAGGGTGGAATCCCATTCGACAAAATCAGTTTCAAAAAAGCAATCGCCAATTACACGGCAACCAACCGAACACCGCAGGGCTTTGATTTGGCATTCATTTGCACAAGTGGCAAAATGGTGCACAGTGATTGAGGAGGAGAATAAAGGCAGCGCATTGGGGAACCCCCTGCGGGAGATGAAAGAAGGATTTCGTTTTGGGAAGGGGGCGCGGCGCGGCGCAGGTGATCTCACCTTGAGCATGAGAGGCTCCGAGGTGCCGCTGTTTCTCATGCGGACCGTGTGCTCAGGCGGGGGCTCCAGGTAGAGCTTGTCGTCTTCCAGCGTGTTGACCGAGTAGGCCACGTCGCCCACAGACGCCTTGGCTTCCCCGGCCGTCATGGCCTTGGAAAATCCACGACCCTGAATTAAAAAAGATAAGAGCTTTTTAGATAGCGTACTCACATGATTTAATCTGTATACACACACACACACACACACACACACACACATAACATTTGCATAATGTTAAAACCAGCACACTGGAACTTTAAGCCAGAGGAGCTTTAATGTTAAGTCCATCTTAAAATCAGCGCTGGCATTTATATATCCCCTTTAGTGGACTTCTTTATTGGTTGTTTCAATGGGTGACCGAGGAAGAGCAACAGTCCAAAACTACTCACGGTGACTTTGAGGGTGCTGTTTGCGTTGATGACCCTGTTGGTGAAGTGCTCAAAGGTGGGGTCTGGGACGTAGTCAAACGGCTGCAGCTTCATCACCATGTTGTCGAGGTGGAGGAAGGTGGAGAAGGACTGGGTGTCTGAGGTCTTATTCACACGTGGGGAGAGGAAGACAAGGGTGGTGTCGTTCTTACTCTCCGCCGGCTGCCAGAACTGTCAGACAGAGGGAGGAGAGAGAGAGAGAGAGAGAGAGAGAGAGAGAGAGAGAGAGAGAGAGAGAGAGAGAGACAAGAGAGAGAGAGAGAGAGAGAGAGAGAGACAAGAAAGAGAGAGACAGACAGAGAGAGAGAGAGAGAGAGAGCCAGAGGCAGAAAATAAACACAAAAACTAAGTTAAGTGACCACAGAAATGCAGCACGGAGCGAGAGACTGAGTCAATAGATCAAGAGAAATACTCAAAGAGTGACTGATGAGGAGTTAAAGATTTTAAGACAGGTTGTGAGACAACAGTGTGTGTGTGTGTGTGAGTGTGTGTGTGTGTCGGTGTCTGGGTGGATGGATGGAGGTGTGTGTGTGCGTGTGTGTGTGTGTGTGTATAGAGGTGAGGCAGAAACACACAGTGAGGAGATGCGAGGTGACACGGCGCCAGCGGAGTGCGGCGCAGCGAGGTGAGACAGATGAAAGTATGGACAGGTGGGGGGGGGGGGGCTCATTGGAGAGCAAAAGAGACGCTAAGAAATGAAAATGAGTGAGACTGGAATGAAAAGCATTTACACACACACACACACACAGGCATAGAAAGAGGCACAGAGAGAAAGAGGGAGAAAGCAAACAGTGCGGTGCCAATGGGAGCTAGGGTGGCAGCCACAGCTTCATCTGCCACTTCTCTCCCCCATACCCCCAAGGGCTGTTTAGTCACAGTACCGCCACCCAGAAAGCGCACAGAGAGAGAGAGAGAGAGAGAGAGAGAGAGAGAGAGAGAGAGAGAGAGAGAGAGAGAGAGAGAGAGAGAGA
>JASCQY010000118.1:17306120-17316887 GCA_030264315.1 Sardinella tawilis
GGGGGGATTTGTGGCGTCGTCAATCCCATCCTCGCCATGGATGCTGCTGACTTCACAAAGACCTTATAATCTCACAACCTTTGACTCGAGAAAAGAGATTTAGTCTTTGCAATGCCACAAGCCCTCCACACTGATTGCCAGTGCCGGTTGTACTGGAGGCCCTGTGAGTAAACAGACTCGTCTGTAATGAAAACACTCCCCTCACTGCCACTTACGGCACTGACATGCGACAAGAGTCACGCGCTGCGAACCCCCTTTGAAGTGGACACAGTCTGCGTTAATCCTTAACGGGGTCTACGAAGAGTGGTACATGCGCGCCTGCCGCCTGCCTCATCTTGAATCGTTTGGCTGTTTTTTCTGGCTAGACCAAGACAACCGTTGCCATAAACAACAGCATCTTCAGAGAAAATTGTTTTCCAGGTTATTTGAAGCAGAACACAAGGCCCCCTTTTCACATCCCCCTGTCCCGCATAAGAAGGCATTACAAATGTGAAATAATGGGATCCCACAGTGCACCGCAGCTGGGACGGAGAGCGGGTGCGCTCAGCGTTTCATCTCAGCATGGCTTTTGTTAACTGTGCCGCACTAGGCAGCCTCTCCACAGGAGAATCCACCCGAAGCAGCGAAACCTGTGAGGGCACACTCACTCACACACACACACACACACACAGACATATAGACACTTCCCCAGTGTGAAGCCCGGCTGCTCTACATTCTACAGTCCTGTTCTAGCTCTGGAGAGGACGTCCCCAAAGAATGTGAACACAAAGATCAACACCAGTCGTCTGGAGAACTACTGTCATTCAAAAAAAAAAAAAAAAAAAAAAAGGAGGAGAAAAAAGACAAAAGCATTTGGCCGCGTGATATGAAAAGCTTGCTCTAAATGATGCATTCATCACCACTAGGTATGACGACAGTGAGCACAAACACGGCCTCTGTGCTTCATCTCAAGTCGGAATTTCAGTTTTCCTGTGCATCTCCCACCGCCCTCATCCCCAGCCCTATTTAACATACTTCGGAAGCTGACAAAATGGAATTTCTATCATTGGACAGGCTCTGGGATTGAGAGAATGGTTTCCATAGCGACGCAAGATGCCAATGTGGGGAGTGTGACATGGTAAGTCTTATCAAATGGCACGTGATGGCAGCTACTGATAGTGGCCTCATGCTGGGGAAAAGGGAACAGGAGGAGGAGGTGGAGGAAAAAAAAAACATATAATAGCCTTCCAATGTCCCTCTGAGATGATCCTTCCAATTGCAGGGGGATAAAGTAAGTCTACAATGTTCTCCTCTAAGGTAAACAAACACAACAGTCAAGCCCCGGTGGGCCCAGCCACAAATAAGATCCACAATAACTCTTCTTATGAAGAGGGGCTCAGCTCAAATCAATCCATGAGCCTTGCTCTAACCACGGGCCCACGACTAAGCAAAAAAAAAAACAAAAAAAGCAAATCTAACAACAAAATATGCATCATCGCATTAGGAACGCTATATTACTTGAAATCCCTGGCTGTGGAGACCTGGGGTAAAATATCCATCTTTTGGACACACGATCCTGTGGGATATATGAAACTGTCAGCCCTTGAAGTTTTCCGAAGTGTGACAGAGTGGGAGGTGCAGGCGTCAAAATCGGAGGAGTTAATCTCCATCCCAGTAAATAAGTCTAATTGAATCCAAGACGAAGCTTGCTGAAATAATGCGCTAGATGGGGAGGGGAATGTGCTACTTCTATGACAGGCTGCACAAATTGATCTGAGAAAATGAAATACTTACAGTATTTGGCAGCAAATTGAAGGCAGAGGTGTGAGGAAAAACAGAAATAATTATGGTCATAACTTTCTCTTTTTTTCTGCGGAATCTCACAGAGTGGGAGATGCAACTGAGTTTCGACAAAAAGTGGAGTCAAACAGATCATTTTTTTACAGTCTGATAAAAGAACAGCAAGGGAGTGCAAATTGGCTCACAGATATTTGGGGGTGTTTCTATCCTGGTGCTTGAAACACAGCCGGTAGGCTAGTCACGGCTTCAGTCTTTGAGCCTTTTTTTTTATTTGTCAGGCACTCATCAACATTAACATGGCTTTCACAGACATACCCAGCACTGTAATCTTTTGGCATCAAAACCATACAGTGAAAATTACAGTTCCATGTGATCTCTGACGCAAGTCCACCACTGCATATTGTTGGGTTAATCACAGCTCTATCTAGGTCGTACGAACGCAAACACAAAAGATCCAATCAAAATCCCAGCGGAAGCCTCCAATAATGTTGCTCTGGTCATACTCGATGTGCTGTTGTATGTTTGCCTTACTAAACATGGATGACTTTTTAAATCTGGGATTATTAGTGAAGACAGTTTGTGTTTGGACTAATCCAAAATAATAATACAGTCATCAAAAAATTAAACCAAAATACAGGGGGAAAAGATCAGCCACACACAAACACACACATCCATGTATATTTAGTTTGCTTAAACTGGTCAATCACATGAAGCAAATTCAAGCAGATTCATTAACATTATCACAGCATGACGTGCTTAGTCCACAGGAGTCCTTTTTTTACTCTCATTATGCATCAAATATCGTCACACAACTAAGACGATCAGCAACAATTATTAAGAGATTAAGAAAAAGGGGGGTCTCGCAATGCAAAATCCCAGATTTGAACAGATAAATTTAAGAAAACATTTCATTAAGTCACTAATCAGCTTACAAGATCCTGTGGCATCTAGTGCCAAATAGGTATGCCACAGACCTTGAAACGGCAGCGGTCCATGAACAGCCATGGACGCACCGTTTCCAGCCTTAAGTCCAGGGAAAATGATTCAGGGGGCCTGGCTATCTGTTCCACAGCCTTGATAAAAGTGCCATTTTTCCACTTCAGCAATCTGATCTCCAACCAGTCTGCACTGCTGCTCTGCCCGCCTCTCTCTGAAATGAGAGTTCTGCAAACCCAGAGCAGGGGTCGACAAGAATCTCCTCCCCAGCAAAATGCTCAACCGCAGCAGCGGTTAAGAAAAAAAAAAGAACACTAAGACTAAAAAAAAAAATGTCTGCAAAACTAAGTGAAGACTGTCATCCTTCATCATCATAAAAAAGCACCCATTTGAGTTCACATTTAAATTCTACTCAACGCTCAATCACTTTGCTTAACATCTGAACTTTGCTGTCATCTTTGGGACCTAATCATTGCAAGAGCAAGAGGATGGTGTGCATGCAAGGCTGACAAAGTGAGACAGAGAGAGAGAGAGAGAGAGAGAGAGAGAGAGAGAAGAGAGAAAGAGAGACGGCTTCTTGTCAACTGGGGTTTGAACTCTTTGTCCTGTAGAGGTTGCAGGCGGAGGCTTTGGAGCAAGCACATCAACATCCTGTCATGGGCCGCCTGCGAGCTTGAGCGATGAAGACGCTCAGAGAATAACCACAGAAGAAGTAGTTATGGCAGCCTTACTCCCTTCCCTCCTCTCTCTCCCCATCACCCTTTCATCTGTCGCACAACCAGAGAGGAAAGTTCCTCTGGAATGCAGTCACTTTGGAACTCTGGAGTTTTGATTGTCAGGTTGTAGGTGCTGCGCTCCTCAAAGTCCCAAAGCCAGAGAGAAACGCACCCAAAATGACAGGGAATGCAACAGGGATCTATGCATAGGCTTGCAATTATCTGCAGACACACTGCCCAGGATCAAAGGGGGGGGGGGGGTAGAGCAAGGAGGAGATGATGCGCGAGACCCTCCACTGCTGATGGTGGACGGATTGGTTGACTTAATCCGGTCTGCTTTAGTAAACAACGGCGAGTGAACACTGAAGTGGGGAAAGGTCAAGCACTTAACAGAGCTTTTGCTTCACCCTGAGAGCCCCGACAAACTGACCACACTATGCTTTTACTCGGAAAAGCACCGTTGGCGAACCGAAGGCATTTCCTCTGTGGGTGGTGAAGGAAGGCCAAGGCTACCTGTGGGTGTCAAAGGGCCCCTGCTGTTTTCATGAACCAATATAGAGGAATGTCCGTCAGCAATAGATGAGTGTTGTCAACAGTGATGAAGACAATGTTTTTTAAATAACGGTCGAGGTGGGATTCGGGGCTCAGCTGTCAAATTCTGAGAATAACGGGCTCAATAACATGCTTTTGGCGAAGACATTCTCCCGTGGTGTACTTTCAAGGTGGCATCTCGAAAATGGATGCTCTGCTCTCTTGACTACCCCCTTCCATCTCCGTTGACATTTTCCATATACCCTCTTCTCCGACTATTTCTGGTTGCATTTTTCAAGTTCTAGTCGGGTGGACTCAAGCTAGCGCGCTCTTATCAAATCTAAGATAGCAGATAGACTTGGCTGCAGGCCCAGTAATGTTCAGAACTGATACTCTGGTTTTGCCAGCCCCACCCCCCGCCATGTTTTTTCACGGATTCAGTGATGGGGGTGTACATTCCATGCTCGGAGCGAGCAATTCCAAACAGTGAACGGAAATGCCAATTGCAGCGCAGCAGTCAATGTTTATGTAATGCAGCTCATAACGGCTCCCTGTTACTGTGGTGAGCAGACAGAGCAGCAGTCTGATTGCATTGCCATTTTTTGGAAACTCTTTTTTTGTTGTTCTCAAATGTCTTGCTTTATTGGAAAGCTCAACTGAGACAAAATGATTCCAAAAGTCATACACTCGGAGGATAAGGATATCAATGTTTTATTAAACTGAAAAAAGATCTCTTGCAATGCACTACAAAGTCATTTTTCAGAAGCTAAAAATTGAATTCCCTCCTGCAAATGACTCAGTCAATATCAAATTAGTTCAGTTGGTTTATATATATATTTATTTTTAAAATCTTCCAAGACAAAAATATCTTCTAAAATAGACAAAAATCTATCTAAATTGCATATCAAGGCACTCTTGTTTGTCGCAGTAACAGGTAAATGACAATTTTACTAAACATAGCAGGTGCCAATAACATCACCACTAACTACAGAATATCTTCAAAGTACATGTGGAGCACTTTCCACACAATAACAAAAATCTTTCACTGCAAGTACAAAATGGTGTGTCTGCAGTAATCAGAGGACAAGACAGTCGTCAGACAGAAAATCATACTTTGAAAAACAGCTGTTGCGCAAAACGAAAAAGTTCAGAATGAACAGATAATAGAACATCCTGACATTAATGACATCCATTAAGATGCCCATCTGTAGAGTGCATGACACACACACACACACACACACACACTTACAGACAGAAAGAGAGAGAGAGAGAACAGAGAGAGGGAGAGAGAGAATAGAGAAAGAGAGAAACAAGAGAGAGGCTGAGAACTGCACTCAACGAGAACTACTGTAAGTAGCAGAAATGTATTGATGTGTCAGTGTGGGAGAGACAGGCAGACTCTCGACAGCCCCTGGAAACCAAACACGGCTTCAAACCACCTTATCACTGCACACTCCCTCTACCTGTTAGTTTGGGCCAGAGAGCCTCTACTCAAAAAAAATTGGGCAATTATTTTTCTTAACGTGGCCTCAGTATGTGGGCAGAGCTTGAGAAAGCTCTGGCAGTGAGATAGGCACTTCATGAGGCTCTTAACTGTCCTGTTTGTGTGCTGCACCACTGAGATTTGTGCCAATTCAGTCGAGTATCTCGCATAGACACGCGCAAGGCCAGCGACGCCCCTTTGCCCCCCATTAGACAAGAAAAAAAAAACACACACAACTCCGAGAATTATAGCACCTTCAGAATTAAGAGGCGGCTTTTCTTTTTGCCTCTCCCACTTGCGTTCTCACTGACACAATTCTCATCCGTCCTCTTCTCACAAACACACACACACACACACACACACAGACAGACAGACCCAGACACACACATTGCCTAGTAATACATCCACCACTACAGAGAAATCATTTAATTGGAAAAATCTACAGTTCCAAAGTAGAGGGGAAAAAAGAGAGAGCAAGTGGAAGAAACTAAGTGAAGCTCAAAGCTATCTGGGCCCCTTTGATCAGACGGGCCTGTGGATTAGAGGGGATTCTCCAGAAGTTTCCTCTTAATCCCCTTAACATTCGACGAGCCCCGACCAGTCGATGGAGGAGCAGAACCAGAGCGGCTCCCAAGGTCGGCTCACGCCGCCATCGCCCGGCACCGGAGCGCTCGGAATGTATGCCTGCCTATTTCCAGCACCGTTTCATGAGCAAGAACCGGAGTCTCGTAAACCTCCCCCCTCCAAAAAAAAAAAAAAAATTGAAATCCTGATGTCCTCTCATTCACACATTGCCACAAAGCTGCTCAGTCAGTCAGAACGTGGAGCAACTGCCGTGTGCGCGTCTTAGCCCCCGGTCGTCTCTGACGGCGGCCAGCGTTGGCGCGTGGACTTCAGTCGTGATCCAGAGACCGGGAGTCCACGCTGCAAATTTCTGTATGGCTCGTTCTAGCGCCATTTTTCACCTCATCAAATAAAGATCCCATGGCCAAGGCCTATTCACGAGCAGCTGCAGCTTTTTAGCCTGGCAGGCCCAACAGGGCCTTGTTAAAGTACTATTCAAACAGCGTTTATGGGGGGCCTTCACGCCCAAAGCACCTGTTGAAAAGGGGGCTTGCACACCCAAGCCACCTGTGCTAAAACTCGCAATGTATCGCACCGCGCGGAGATGTTGGGCGACAACCACAGAGTGCCTTGTTTTCAATCCCACGCGGCGACCAATCGACCGTACAGATGTACCATCACTGGCGAAGAGAAAGAGGGAGTGGGAGCGGGAGCGAGGCGGCCGCCGCCCGTCGCCGCTCGCCTTCATGTAAATGAGGCGTCACAACACCCACGGGAGAGGGGCTGAGGGAGAGGGAGGGGAAGGAGACTCAAATGTACGAGTTTGTCAGTAGCGCTGTCGCACAGCGGAGACGACTCAGAGGGGGGTGGGGGAGACTGGGACAAGATTGGACCTCCTGCCGCGTTACATTCGGCATGGCGTACACGTGTTTTTTTTTTTTCTTTTTCTCCCCCTCCCTCTCTCTCTCTCCACTTGCTCTTGCCGTCTCTCTCTCTCTTTCTCTCTCTCTTTCTCTCCTCTTTCACCGTCTTTCTCTTGCTTCTGCTCTCTTTTTCCACGCTTTTGTTTTCCTTCCCAAGCTGCGCTCGCATGTTAACGCGGCACCACTGGCAGCGTCTGTGATGGATTCGCTCGCCGCTGGCTTGCTTCCGCACGCGCCCCCCCGTCTCCCTCCCCCTTCTCCCCCCATCTCTCCCTCTCTCTCTCTTTCTCTCTCTGTGAAGTGCTTTCAGCATGGGACTGGGGCTGGGGCTAGGAGGGCTGTGGGTTGGGGCTGGGGACTTGACGTCTGGATGGGAGCATGTCTCAGCAGCTGCCAGAGCAGCCCAGCGCTTCCCCACCATCAGATACGGTGTCCTGGCAGAGCGCCGGCCCTGAGGAAGCCCAGGCCCAAACCACACGCCTCAGCCGCTGGAACTCACACGGGGACTTACAGTACACAGCGGCTGAGGACGCACACACACACACACATACGCAAGCGTGTACACACACATACACACACACACACACACACACACACACACTGGTCACTCCAAACTTATTTTAGAAACAGAACGGCAGTTCACCAAGTGTATTCAGATCAATCCTCCTTGACTACAACAACAACAACAAAAACAATTTAAAGAAATAAAATAAATAAACTACATTCCCGAGGGATAAAATCTCTGCACAGACACGTTAAACACGTATTCCTCAACTCTGACGGAAGTTTGGACGGAAACAAATGTAAATAACGGTGACGAGTCACTCAATGGCAGTGGCGCCAGGAGAATTGCTGAAGTCCTCAGCTGTAGCCACTCCTTAAACCACCTTCCCAAAAGACTCCATCCCTCTTTCACTCCCTCCCTCCCTCCCTTCATTTGTTTACAGCTCTTTTCAGGGTGGTAATGAAAACATAGACTATGGGCTGTTTATAGTCAATTACATTGATTCATTTTGTGCGTCAGAACGTTTCTCTTCTGATGACAGTGCTAGCATGTTAGCTTCTTCTTTGACGCATAACCCACAAGAGGCAATTGCTCTGCTTAGGGGCAACTATGCTTGACATCCATTCTCCATTCGTGATTGCCCTGTCTTGTTTACCAGCTTTCTACTTTCGAGAGACCTCAATCTTCTTTTGTTACGGAGAATGGTTCACGAAACAATGACCCCAAATGCTTACACCATCATACTGAAAGCGCAGACATGTGAAATGAAGATTAAAAGCTTTCAACCAGAGATGCCACAAAATATAATTAAGCAGCATTTGGTCTGGCCATATGGGAGACAGAGGAATTGAAGGTACGTATTTATTGTGTCTCTCTCTGGTTTGGGGAGAATGGAGGAGCCGAAATCAGCATCAAAACAAGTCACTCTCTCAATATGCTCAGCCCACCAAAACACACACACACACACACACACACACACACACACACACACACACAAACACAGACACACAAACACAGACACACAAACATGCAAATGGAAGAAAATAGAGAAGCACCCAGCATAACCACCTCAAAGATTTCTGCACATACAGACATCCGCTTATTTGGTTCTTCTTTCAAGCTCGGTTTATTTCAATCATTGTCTCAGGGCTACCATTGCATAAGCATTTCATATGTACAGTAGCCAGTTTAAATGCATGGAACTGTAGTTGCTACCCCCCCCCACAACCCTACCCAACCAAACCCAACCCAACCCACCCAGTGCCCTGAATAAAATAAAATAGCCACCGTTTTAACACTATGCTGTGCCTCCGCTCCTTTTTCCATCACTATCTCCCTCCCACCATCGTTCACACTGACACACTCTCACGATCACTCCCTCCTCCTCCACCCCTCACCTCCCCTTCCTCCATCCTTCCCTCCATCCTTTGCTATCTCTCTTCCCCCTCTCTTCCCTTTTCCCTCCAAAACATCTATTAATACAAGATCCCCCCTCAGTCATACACACTTCACACAATGTGCGCTCACGGATAATAATTTTCTCCTCTTGGTGTGTACGGGGGTTGGGGTGGTGAGGGTGGGAGGGACATTAACAGACCCCAGATAATATTGCAGACACCTTGTCGTCACCAAAGCAACAATGCGGGCCCTTTGGCGTCTGATAATAACGATGATCACCATACGACTGAATGTCACCATGAATAAGTCATGTTTCGATATATCGGCTCTCTTCATAATCTCCAAATTGAGTAATCAACATAAACAGCTACTGGAGCGCCTCATTTTTCAAGAGACGTCTGCCAGGTATGGGGAGCAAGCATTTGGGATTTAGTATCTCTTTTTTTCCCCAAATATGAGGCGCTTTTCTTTATTAAAAAAAAGAAGAAGAAGAAGAAGAAAAAGAAGAAGAGGAGAGAGAGCGCTAGCCTTTTCCTGTACGGGAGCGTGGGACACTTTTTGCCTTTGTGAAATGGAGTACCCTGAGGGAGAGAATCAGGTAAAAGCCTCAGCCTCTTGAGTGCTGTGTGCGAGCAATCCCTTAAATGCAACTCCACAAATCATTTAATGCGGCACAGAAGTGCATTTCAGCTCTGTTTTATGCTGGGCTAAGATGGAGTGGGAGATTGTTGCCGTCTAATTCCACGCCGGGTGCCGTGCCAAAAACGCGTCCCTTCCATCCCAGCCACGCTTTAGGGATGAAAACGGCTTCCTCCGACGCTGCGGCCAAATTATTTTTAGTATTAAAGGCGAACGGGGGTTCCTTGCAATGCCAGTGGATTATTGGCAGCATGTGAAATCCTATCAAGAGGGATTGGATGAAAACAGATCACACTGCATGCTACACACACACACGCGCACACACACACACACACACACACACACACACACACACACTACAAGCCATCAAGTCACTTGCACAGCAACAATCAATGCAGTAAGTGCACTGTAAGTGTCTCAGTGACTATGCTTGTGTGTGTGTGTGTGTTTGTATGTGTGTACATGAGTATGCACACACGTGTCGTGTGCATGCATGCATGCATATGTGTGTGAGTGAGAGACCACAGGTCACTGCCTCACTGGGGAGTATGAAATCACCAGCAAGGTTTGCAAGGCCTTCGGCAGTGCCTGCCCAGGTCACCACAATGCCGACAACATAACAGCCCTCTAGCAGAGGTTTCGTTGCACTTAGTCACACGTACATAAACACACACAAACATGCGAGTGCACATACTGTACACACACACACACACACACACACACACTAAACGCCAGTGTCAGTTTTAATTGCAGGCAAAAGCCTCCTCTGAGAAGAGACGGCCCTTTTTCTGTCATGTTCAATCTGTGCAACGGCAGCACATAGCTATACGCACACACAAACATAGACACACACACACACACACACACACAAGCATGCATAGCAAGCACACACACAAACACACGCACACACACACACATCCAGACAGGACTAGAGATTAACTGCTTCTCAGATCCCTCACAGAAGCGCTCTCTCCGAGTCTTGTCTTTCCAATGACCATAAGTAGTTTATGGGCTCTGCCCGCGGTGCTGTGATGGGCAGACACCGTGTCGGCTCATATCTGGGGTTGTCTGAAGTTCGCCCCCATCCACCACCCACCCCCACCCCCACCCCCCTCTCCACACCGCCGAGGTCGTCTCCTGCTCCAGACCTCTCGGACCCCGTCCAAGGAGACCTCCACAGCCAAACACTGCACCAGCACTCCCCACCCCCCACTCCCACCCACCGACGCTGTGTGTATGTGTGTGTGTGTGTGTGTGTGTGTGTCTGTGTGAGAGAGTGTGTGTGTGTGTGTG
>JASCQY010000118.1:17334847-17344847 GCA_030264315.1 Sardinella tawilis
GCAACTTGCACTGAGTAAATGGGGCATAGTGACTTACTTTCAGTTTCATTTCGCTATGCCCCATTCACTTAACAATATTTAATGGTTTGTTACTCGGTCTAAGTTGCATCAAGCGTTCTGCTTCTTTTTGCTATAGACAGCATTCAGTCACCTCTAACAACAAGGCTATGGATTTATTCACACCAATCTTCTCCTTTAAATCAGTTGCATTGTACTGTAGCTCCCTGCCCTAGAGACACATCGCCATTTTGGATTCCGACAGTCTTCCACAGTTGTTAGAATTTCCTCCTCACTATGTAGATTTTTGTTACTCTAAGTAGATTTTTGCTGTGAGGAGTTGGTAATCTGTACGTTAGAGTACGTAGTGTGCTAAGCCAACCACCAGGTGGAGACAGAGTACACAGAAGACAAGCTGTCAAATATTTGAAATGTTTTTTTTTTTTTTCCTCTCTTTTTCTCTCCCTTTATTCCTTGTTTAACAGGCTTAGAAGGTCACAATGTAATCATTTGTTTGTTTATGATTCATCAGCAGTTGTGAGAGTAAGGTGAAAAGCTATTTGGAGCAGTTGTGGTGTTTGTATATTTGAGTGTTTTCTGACCCTAAGCCATTAACTCATTTCTAAGGTTTATGGAGTAGAAGTGATGTTTATAGAGGTTTAATTGGGTCAAATGTCTCAGACAGCTGCTTGGTTTGTTCAGTAGTTACTAAAAATCATTTCTACGGACATGGGCGCTTGTTTGTGTATTTGGTGAACGACCGGCGTGAGACTCAGATGAACATTTATATCTTTTCCTTCTCTCAGCCCCCCAGAGGCTACGCCTCAGTTGTAAAGAAGTTATTTCACACATTTCTGTGGTATTCGGCATCTCTGCCCGTGTGTGTGTCTGTGTGTGTCTCTGTGTGTGTGTGTGTGTCTGTGTGTGTCTCTGTGTGTGTGTGTGTGTGTGTGTGTGTGTGTGTCTGTGTGTGTGTGTGTGTGTGTCTGTGTGTGTGTGAGTGCGTGTCTCGGTGTGTCTCTGCGTGTCTCTGCGTGTGTGTGAGTGCGTGTGTATGTGTTCAGTCATGATGTGTGGACATTAAGATGTCGCCAGTAGAGAGCCAGTGTAAATTCATTCATAAATTCATATAATGTGTTTGATGACAAGTCATTTCCATGACGGCAAACTGTAGTTGTGCGCCGTGCTGAGGCTGGACCAACGTGTCACAATAAAGTATCTGTCTACTGCGAAACAAACCCCTTGACCCCATGACCTGCTCTACAGTACTTGTGTCACTGTTTTAGTTCGACATCTTTGGGGGATTTCAATTCTTAACCACATGGGAATGATTGTAACTGTTTTCAGTCTCCATGTTTGCAAGGTAGATCTCCACGAAAATAATGGTAACTGGATGGGGAGTTGCCATTGCTGTGGACAACATCATCCAAAAATTAAATTCGGAATAAAATGTGTGCCGCCAACACACATTTCTGCCTCTGTTCAACAAATGTCAATGACCCTCTTGTGATGTACATGCAAAAGATGATGAAATACTACAGTGTCTGGTTATGTGTTTTACGTGTGTGTTTGTGGGTATTCTGCCATAGTGGGAACGTCTCTAACCGAGTCGACTCTGAAGACGGTGCCCCAGGTGGTGAATGTGCAGGAGCTGAAAGACAAGGGCCCAACCATGCCCGTCTCCACGGTGATCAGGTGAGCCTTCCCTCCTTCCGTGCGTCTGATTAGCAGCTCCAGTGTCAGATGAGCGGCTGTCTCACAGCAGATGCTGGGCGCTTAGCAATGAGTGTGTGTGTGTGTGTGTGTGTGTAAACTTTGTTCAGAGGCGAGGGTCGGCGCCTGCCAAATGCTGATACAAAAGATGAAAGTAGATTGGAAGGAGAAAAAAAATTACGATCGAGTCAATCTGGTGGAAGGCATGAACTTCACCATTACTGTCAGAGGCCAGTAGATGTTCACGTTGTTAAAAAGTTGATTCCAAACTCGTGTGTGTGTGTGTGTGTGTGTTTGTTTGTTTGTTCATTGGCGTTTGTGTGTGTGTGTGTGTGTGTGTGTTTGAATCTGAATGTCTTTGTTCCGCATCGATTGACCCCCCCCTCTGCTAGTGCATCTGTTGCCATGTACGACGCGTCTGTCAGTCCAACAGCACAGCCCCAGCATCATCATCGTAGATCTGACCTCGCTAGACTCTCATTCATGCTCTCCTTCGGACGTCATCTAACAAGGGCGTCACTACTGAGGCTCTCAGCTGCCTTTTCTCATGCAAATGGCTGTGGCCATTGTGTATGTTGATTGATCATATCACATGTCTATATTTGTTGTTTTCAAGTGAATAGATAGAAATAGGGCAAACAGAGAATGCAATGAGAGTATGTCTGTGTTAATGGGCCTCATTCACCAGTATTTTCTGTACTGGTCAATACAGATTTTTTTGACCTGTACTGGTCAATACAGATTTTAAGAACAAATTTCTGAATGGTTGAATGGTTGGTTAATAAGGACCATTGGTCATTGTTGAGTGGTTTTAATGTGAAGCATAAATGCCCAATGGACACTACGACATTAGACCCTTGTGCAGATGTTCCTTCATCCACTGTTCACCATCAGTATTGCCGCATCGTGAGCTGCGGCTTTGACTCCTGGGCACCAGTGGAGTATTAGAAGGGGCCATGTTAGACGTGCATACATGTACATGTCCTGCTTCATACAGCACGCTGGATTTGCATAGTGACTCAGAGTAGCTGGCGGGGAATGTTCTTTTCCGTGTTTATTGTGTACAGCCTGGTCTTTGTTGTACTAGCGTATGCTCGCATACACACACACACACACACACACACACACACACTTTCATCCATCAGTCTAGAGACGTGGGAGAGAGTATTCCTCCGCTGTCCCTTCTGGCTGTTGTGTGTTACTGTGCGTGTGTGTGTTTGCATGTCTGTGTGTGTGTGTGTGTGTGTGTGTGTGTGTGTGTGTGTGTATGTGAGCATGTGTGTGTGTGCGTACATGCTTGTGCTCTCTTTTCACTCACAACCAACAGGAAGCCTCTGAACAAAGTTTACACACACACACACACACACACACACACACACCTACTGTATGTGTCTTCTACTGTATATCAGAGCACTCATGTCTCATACAGATATTGTGAGACCCGTCTATGTGCAGTGCACCCTAAATCAATAGAGTGTGTGTGTCCGTGCGTGCATGTCTGTGTGTGTGTGTGTGTGTGTGTGTGTGTCCACTGCATATGTGTGAGTGCATGGATGCACTTGTGTGTGCACAAAATCAATACGCAGTCTCAGAATGCCTGATATATTTGTGCATCCATCTTTGTATGCAGTGCATGCCTGCCTGCCTCAGTCTGTATGTGTCTGCATCATATGTCATAACATTATCAGTATTCATGTCTGCCTCAGCATACCTATACTTATCTGAAATAGTGCTAGGTAGGTGTGTGTGTGTGTATGTGTGTGTGTATGTGTGTGTGTGTGTGTGTGTGTGTGTGTGTGTGTGTGTGTGTGTGTCAGAGTGAGAGCCTGGAGGGAGATTGAGAGTGTAGGAAAGTAGAGGCCAGGCTACTTCAAACCCACTGCCAAAGATTCGGTAACTAGTTTGGCAACACGCTAATCATTAGCATTTCAATACCTCTCAAGACTATGCTTATTATTAAAACCCACAAAATTTAAAACCCTAGGATACGACACAATGGCTTCTTAGATCCTGAATAAGAAATGGAACAAAACCGACATTGACTTGAAAGAAAGCAACACAACAAATATACAAAAAAACATAACCTATTAAAAAAGAATTATTCTGGACCAGATAACATGCAGGAAAAATAAAAATCCAAATTGGCACCTAAAGTAAAACTACTTGAAATAGCATTCCTCACATATTATTCCAATTGGTTCTTGGCTTACACTTACAGGAAGCCATGTTACCATTTCCTGTCAGCCTCTGACACCTTCAACCACAGTCACCGTCCACCCCCTTCTATCGATGTGTGGTGTACACACAAAATAATTGGCAGCCACGGATGCACATGTCTTGAGTTTCAGCTTCAGGATTTTTTTTTTTTTTTTTGACTGGTAGTGGCAGTGCTGAAATTTCAATTGCTGATCACAGCACCCAAGAGCATCCCTCAGACATTTTGTATTGTCAGAGCATCCATTTTTTAAAATAACAGATCCTAGAATATAAATCTGTCTACCATAGAAGCTCCCCCAAATTGACTTTAATGGCATAAAAACAGATTTAAAAAAGTTGACGACAGGTGGACTGGGCAAAAACAAAGCACTGCTCCATGGTGCCATGAGTGGCATGTCCTTGTGTGTGTGTGTGTGTGTGTGTGTGTGTGTGCGCGCGTGTGTGCATGTGTGAGTGAGAGAGTGAGTGAGAAAGAGAGAGAGTGTGTGCTAGCAACACAGGAAGGTTTACCTTTGTCAGCCCGGCACGGAGGAGGCCTTGGCTGGACGCCTCAATCAAAGCAAGCCAGAGCCTCAGGCAAACTTGGCCAATTAGCTGCACACCACAGCTGACCCCCAGCTTCATTAGAGGCCGGGTACAGAGCAGGGGAACAGCGCGCCCTGTCAGTCCCAAGCTGACGAGCCCTCGCTCTGCCAGAGCCAGGCCGCCGACAGGGGTGACCAGGGTGCAGCGATCCCCCCCCTCCCCCACCACCACCACGTCCACCACCCCACACACACACACACACATACATCTCTTCTTATCCCTCACATCGACAGACACACACACAGGTGTCAGGAGTGCACACACACACACACACACACACACAAGCACACAAAGACATAAAGACAGCAACAGGTGCGGCTGCCCGGCGGCGTGGCAATTACAGGACAGAAGAGGCACCTTTTTTGCCCCTTCCAACTCCTGGCTCCGCTGACACGGAGCGCCGCCTGAGCCCGAGCCCCTGGTCGGAGCGCTTTACAGAGCTTTCTGACTCATGCTGGGCCTCTCCTGGGAGAGATTTTCCCTTTCATTTCAAATCCGCACCACCACAGAGGAGGCTATGGAGCACGCAGATCAAACACCAGGGCCCCGCGGCGTAAAGCCACCAGTGGAAGTGTGAGCGTGTACGTCTCAAAAAGTATGTGCGCTTTATTGTGCGCAGGGGGCCGTGGAAGAAAAACACACACACACACACACACACACACACACACACACACATACACACACAGTAATAGTTTTATGTTAATTAACATGTGCATATATTAACGTATACTTTGGGAAAACCCAAGAAAAGAATTATTTGATTAAGAATGCAAGCAATTTCGGGAAAAGAAGGAAATATATTCTTTTGAAGACTTGTGAGAGAGAGAGAGAGAGAGAGAGAGAGAGAGAGAGAGAGAGAGAGAGAGAGAGAGAGACTGAACCAAGTGTAATGGGGGGATGGAGCAGGAGGGAGAACAAGGAGAAGAGGAGTTGGGAGGCTGGGCACCTTGACATGAAACCCCATAGCCCGCCCCATCTCCTGAGAGGCTGGAGCAGAAAGAAAGGGGGCTGGGGGCTGGGGGCTTGTGGGGGGGGGGGGGCTTGGGGGTGGTTGGGGTTGTCAAGGCGCTGGCCTCGTCTCCAATTTCACCCTTCGATCCCTCCAAAGTGGTGTTTGTGCACGCTCACTCAGGCAGCGATGGCCGCCGCTGCTGCTGGAGCTGGAGCTATGCAAGCAATGCGTCTTCTATTAAAACCAAACCAAGGGTAAAGATCAATGCCTCATTTTAGCCAAGAAAGGCTACAGGGAGGGCGAGGGGTAAGTGGTGGTGGTGGTGGTGGGAGAGAACTTCCCAAAGCACACAGCTGAACATGTGCAGGGGGGTGGGGGCGGGGGGGTCTGTGTTGGCTGTCCAGGGGAGGGGGGAGGGTGGGGGGGGGGGGGTAGGAGAAGGGTGTGTGGGTAGACAGTGGACAGTTGAGACTGGGGATGGAGACGGGAAGGGTGGTGAAAGAGCCCATCTCGCTCATCTGGGTGCTAGTGGCTTATTGATCGGCAGGCGGAGAGCTCACAGACATTCATCACGGGCCACTCAAGCCCTCAGATAACTCCTGTGATAGTGCCCGTCGCCGGGCAGCTGCACCCACTGCATCCATTTCTCCCAGACAATGGAGAGCTGGGACGGGGTGGGGCGGGGCGGGGCGGGATTGGGAAGTGAACGGAAGAGAGAAGAGAAGAGAAGAGAGGAGAGGAGAGGAGAAGAGAGGAGAAGAGAAGAGAAGAGAAGAGAAGAGAAGGGGTGGTGTGTGGCTCCAGGAGAGAAAGGAGGAGAGCACGGAGCGAGAGCTTGGACAGCTTGACAGCCACTCGACATGGCTCACGGAAGCAGTCTCGTTTCAGGGAGGATATTAAAAAACACGAGGGGCAAGCATTGTTTCCCTTTTTTGGCTAAATGGCATTCGCAAGCTGTTTTGCAGCAGATAGCAAACCACAGGACAACAGCCAAGGCTGAAAAATGCTGAGTGAGAGAGAGAGAGCGCGCGCGAGTGAGTGTGAGTGTGTGTGTGTGTGTGTGTGTGTGTGTGTGTGTGTCTCTTGACGAGAAGAACTGACTGGTCAGGTGGGAGATGAGCCGTAATGAGGCGACCAGGGAGAGAGTGTGCAGAGAGGACCAGGGTGGAGGCGACAGAGGAGCCCCCAGAAGAGTAATTATTTGGGCTTAGAAGGTGTGGGTGAAGCCCCTGGAGTTACACCCTGAGCCAAGTCCATCACTTCAACACAGACAGGCTTAAAGACAAGCTAAGGAGAGAGTGTTTTCCTTAAAACCATAATCTAGAGCAGACTGCAGAGCATTACTTCCTGAGGGTTATTTTAGGCTTTGCAAAAGCACTATCAAAATATTAGGAAAGATTTCACTGATGCTTCCATTATTAAGCATTCTATTATACATTCATCACAGGTTCTTTTTTTTTTTAACTACATTTGCATTTCAGGAATAACAGGAGAAAAATCAAGCAGTATACACTTAAATACACTGTACATGGCATCTCTGTGACACAAAATAAAAAAAAAAAAGGTTTGTGTGTCAGTGTTTTGCTGCTCCTGTGTGCAAAACCCTCCCCTTTACACAAAGCATTAACACTAAGCTTTGATAAGGTGAAAGGCAATGCTATTTTTAATCCTAATTAGTGCTACCTACACAGTAACACTTCTATGAGATGCATGCATACAAATGAGCATAGGGACTCAATGCAGTTAGCAATAGCGGCTTCATAACAAAAGGCCCATATGTACCGGAAGAGGTCGCTTCCTAGGGTGCCAAACCTTGAAAACTGTGTTGGGTAAATAACTGTTTACAAATGCTTTTTTTTTTACCATACAAGAGCGCAACTTAATCTCTCACTGAAAACTACAATTTATCAACAGAAAGAGAAAGCAAAGAAGAAGATTGGGCATTCTGCCTCAAGCCTCTATACTAAAGAAAAGTTTAAAAGGAAAATAGAAAGTGCCAGAGTCAATGTAAGACTATACTGTCGGTGCCCTTAACTGCATGGCAAGTGCTTTAGCAACGCAGACAGATTCTAAGAGAAGCTGGACAGCAACATTGGGACCACACTAGCCAAAGCCAGATTGTTTCTGAAGGCAGCTACTCCTCCCTTTTTGGTTGATACCCTGGGTGATTGTGGAGAGTAGGTATAAAGAGAGAGAGAGAGAGAGAGAGAGAGAGAGAGAGAGAGAGAGAGAGAGAGAGAGAGAGATGTACAAAAGTTGGGGGAAGGGGTGGGGGGGAAATTGAATTAAGGAGGGGAAAAAAAAAGTTCTTTCACACCAGTATGCACCATTGATTTCCTATTCTCTTGGAAACATTTAATGAGCCTAAGTAGGGCCTCATTTGACAGAGGGAGGGAGAAAAGACTTTCCCTGGGAGAGGAAATCGTTCACTAGCCGTGACGGTAAGAGGAGGACGTGCGGATGCTTAACGCCCGAGACAGATGTTCAAGGATTGTTTAGAGCGAGATCCCCATTACGCCACCTGAGCTGAAGCCAATGAGATGTACATCAGCCGAATGGGTTAGAGTGTTTGAGCGTGTGTGACGACTTTGTGACATGGCGGAATAAGGTGACCTCCCGACACCGCGCTCAGACAGACAACCGTAAACGACTGCAGTCAGACAGACAACCGTAAACGGCCGCGCTTTAGAGGCTGCGCGTCACACGTTTAGCATCTGGTCTCCGTTCCGCATTTCCACGTTGCTACAAACATTGAAGCGTTTGACAACATTGATGGTGGTGAAAATGAGAGTCTGGCAGCCCCAGATGTTGATGCGGTCATTCAAAGCGCAGACACGTCGCGTCCATCAGGGAATCGAGTCATCCACGTGTCAGTCTCCTTTTGCTTCCACCTACACTGTAGCTCCACAAACAGCTTAGACGGCCTAACGCATGGAGACACCATGCGATTATTCGTCATCATTACATTTCCTTGCACTGCTGATCAGCCATTGCTTAACGAGTCTGTGGAATGATCTGGATCATGGCGGGTGCACAAGGTCCCTGTGTCTTTGGTGGCGGCTCCCACAAAGAACCCCACCCCTCTCTCCTTTCCCCACCCAAACTCTGAGTCAAGGTCTCTGCTCGCCACTCCACTGGGTCCGAGTTCCGTGAAGCCTGTGAGCGAACGCCGCCCAGCTTGACGCAGAGAGAGAGAGAGAGAGAGAGAGAGGGGGGGGGGGAGAGAGAGAGCGCTCGACCAGGCCGCATCTGTGGCGCCCGTGTCAGGGTAATGTCACAGAGAGCCGCCCATCCCAGGAGGAGCCAGTTATAAAGTTGTCTGGTGGAGTCAATCCACTCAAAGTCGCTTCAGTGGCCATAATAGAGTCGGCAGTCAAGCATCATGGCGCAAGACTGTGGGCACCACAGGAGGCTTCTCTTCTCCAAGCCCACGCCTGACAGGCTCCAGGAGAATAGGGGGGCTGCATGGAAAACACTCAGGATGGCATTGGTAGTCTAGGCTAGTAGGCTGAAAGGAGTGTGTCTAGGCATGACTGCCTTACAAAAATGCATCTGATGTTCATTAAATTATAACAGAGAAAAAGATTTATTATTTATAAAATATAGAAATCAGTTCCTGTAACACCCCCCCCCCCATATCAAGCACTATCATCATGTCTGCCCAACGCATGAGTCATCACTTTAATTTTTAAAAGTGATATCAAAACGTCCAAAGTCTAACAACTGACTCTCTGTGTCTGTGTGTGTGGGTGTGTGTGTGTCGTCTGTTAACAATATTAACAATTCAAGGGAGAACATGTCTAGGAAGAAAGAGTCTCCATCTGAACCCCAGCTTTGTTCGGTGCACCGAGCGCGGAGTTGGCCGTCTCGCCAGAGCTTAGTAACTCGGCGCTGTGTGGAATGCATCTCGCTGGGGAGCTTGTCTGGAGTGGCCATGTGTGAATGGCTGCGTGTTTGGAGCTGGCCCGGCCCGGCCCGACTAGCCAGCCAGCCGGTAATCCCCCTGTGGTTAATTACAGCGGGGCGATGAGACCGGAGCTCCGACTGCCAGGGCCCCGTTTCCCCACACGCCGGCCCGGAGCCGACGACGGTGTCCCACCAAGGACAAACTACCTGCTACGGATCTGGCGCAGTTCAAATCCCCCGGCGCCCAAAAAACAGCGTACAGATGGCCCACGAGGAGGGCGCGAATTGCTCACCAGCTGTGGGGAGGCTCGGGCCGAGTGCTTTCGAATCAATTCAGCACGTTATATTACATATTCATTGGTTTTTGCAAGTGGCGACAATCTTGAGGCGTCCTCTGTTGAATGAGGGTGTTCATTTGGGTGTCAGGTTACGGCGTCTGTTTGAGGGCGCAGACATTTTTACACCCCTGTAATATAATGAGAAAGGTGGCGGTCACCCGGAGAAAAAAAAACGACACGGCGTGCAAAAACTGATTATAGCATTGCACTCGAACTGACAAAAAATCTCCGGTGTCAGGGACATGCAGATAAACAGAGGTAGCACGTGACACCAGCGTCCAAACCACTTGCT
>JASCQY010000118.1:17357564-17375816 GCA_030264315.1 Sardinella tawilis
TGCCCCCGGGCCACCACAACCCCCCCCCCCCCCCCCCCCTCTCTTCTTGTTAAAAGGGCTATGCCATTTGGTTGCGTTTAAGTACCCCAAAACACAAGGGAGGGCCACTATAAACACTGGTTTAGGGAATGCAATTCTGGAAGTTTCCCCGTGACTGATATAGAGAGGTTCTTGGGAGCTCAGAGAAAAAGGTTCTGCTCAAGCGGCAGGATGAATAATTTAGCCGACCAGTGTTGAAGACGGGCAAAAGAGAGGAAATAAACCACTGTTATCATACTCAGGTGGGTACAGCACACACCTTGACAGGATGAAAGAAAGAAAAAGAAGAAAAGAAAAAAAAAAGAGAGGAAGAGAAGAAACCCATCCGTGGGTTTAAGGGAATGGTGTGAAAACCAGCGCTGGGCTTGAGAGGTCCTCCAGAGCCGGAGCAGGAAAGCGGCCGGGCCGTCATCTCCATCTCCCCCCTCGAATGGGGAGAGGCTGGCTGAGGGGCACCGGCAGACACCTCCAGACACAAAGTGATAATGACACCTACAAGGATCAGCATTTCAAGAGACAGCTCCGAGCCTAGGGGGCTGGGAGCGGGGATGTGTGTTTGTGTTCTTATCGGCCTAGCGAAAGAGAGAGAGAGAGAGTGGGAGAAAAAGAAGGAGCGAGAAAGAGAAAAAGAGGGAGGGAGGGAGGGAGAGAGAGAGAGAGAGAGAAAGGGAGAGAAAGAGAATCTGGCAAGAGAATTATGAAAAAGTCCACAAAAGAGAATAAAAGACAAAAAGGAGAAGAGGAGAAAAGTTTCTGGAAAGGAAGCCGACGCAAACAGAAAACAGGAGCAGCAGAGGGGAAAAGAAAGGGGGTCAGATGCACGCTGAGGAGTCGCTGACAAAACCAGGAAGCTCAAGTCCCCGTCCGCGTGCTTGCGCACTCATTCGCTCGCTCACTCGCACGCTCTCTCTCTCTCTCTCTCTCTCTCTCTTTCTCTCCCTCTCTCCTTCTGCGGTGCTGCAACTCGCTTTAATGGGCATAGTTGGGATTCCTGGTGCTCGCCGCTTTTTTCCCCCTGCCGCTGCACAGCAGTCTGCTGGGAGTCTCCCCAACCAAGCAGGACTCCTCCACTCCTCCTCCTCCTCCTTTTCCACGGGGTCAAGGCCTGGCACTGAGTAAACACAGGCCGGCTCTCCTCCCCTATCTCACCTCCTCCGAATCGCTCCCCCTGGACTCCCCCCTTGGCTGATCTCTGCTTCCCTATCAGAGTGCCTGACTGAGCGAAAATGTCAGTGTGTGTACCATCGGATCACTCGACTCTCCAGTTGCTGTTTTTTTAGCCCCTCTCCTCCTCCCAACAACCTAACATTAGATCACCCCCAAAAAAAAAACAACAACAAAAACAAAACACACACAAGGCCCTCCACTGCCAGAACCAAAACAGACAAGACTGGATCGTAATTGAGCAAGACTGTCTCTAAACTACACGATATAAGTTAGACATTGCGTCTCCTGGCACCACGTGCCAAATATCTTAAAAGCCCGATACTGACCTTCAGCGGGATTAGCCAGATGCAGGGTCATAAAACGCTATTCCAATGATGTTGTAAAAACGTACAGCGCTCATCCATCTCATCTGCGTCTCATGCAAATGATTCACAAAGAGCTTCTACTGAGGAACAAATAGTCCCACAACTCACTGACTTGTCTGTTTTCCCTTGGTAGTAAGTCATGGTATTGTCGTTTTATGGACAGTCTTTAAAAACTGCACAGTAAATTTAGCTGCTGAAACTGCCTCTAAAAACAATTGTGGCTTTATGAGGACTTTTCTTCTGACAGCGATACAGTGTTTTCCTCTCCGAACATTTCTGGGTGATTCACAGCTCAAATATACAAAGTCAGGCTGAAAAGAAATGGATGCCTGTGTCTGCTTAAGCAAATACTGTCGACGCCCAACCCTGCAGTCGGAGAACTATGCTGTTTTTCATCAAAACTAGGCTACATGTTGGGTAAATAATGTGATATTCACAAACAAACAAACAAGCCTCCAATAAAACACAATGACAGTTATCATCTTATTACCTCCAGCCACAAAAACATGGCTTCTGTAACAATCTTCTTATCCATAACCCGTTTGAATAGCACTTATCTGGTAGAGAGAGGTGCCCCTAACACCAAGTCTCTCTCTCTCTCTGGGGATCCATCCACCGATAACGTATACACTTTATGTAGATATGTCGAAAGTATAAATGCCTCCTCTAATGACTAATATCACTGAAGTGCATCATTGGATCACTATCAAATCCCCACTGCCTCCTCTCTCTTCCTCTTCCTCAGGTTGCTCTGACCTTCGTCTCCAGCTGTTGCCAGCTTACTGACCCCGTGTGCATCTGTCACACACCAGTCCTGGCTGCGGCCCATGCCCACCACTCCGTAATTAATCGCCCACAGAGAGAGAAAGAGAGTGAGAGAGAGATAGAGAGAGAGAAAGGGAGTGAGAGAGAGAGGGGAGGTAAAAAAAGGGGGAGAGGCAATATCCAGCAGTTATCACACTATTAACACAAACCAGCTGGACTTCACATTAGCTCCACTGTAGAAGCGATAATTAAAAAGGATCTTAGTGCAAGGAAATTGCTCCTTTTGAAGATTAGACCTGACAATGCTTCACATTTGTAAAAACGGTTTGCGCTCTCGAGTGCCTTAGTTAATACCTCAAAAAGTGAGGGGGGGGGGGGGGGAATCCTGAAACAAAAGCCTGGAGGATCATGACAGGTATGGCAAGAACATCAACTGTTTTTCAATTATCTGCAGAGACTTGACAGCTTCTGTTCAGATTTTTTCTCTCTCTCCTGAAGAGCCATAAATTAATCACGCATCATCACATCTGAAGGCTCTATTTCAGCCCATCAGAACATCTTGCTCCAGCTTTCACTGAAACATACAGGACTGTCTTACTTCTCAGCACATGTTCAACCGAAAGGGCCACATTTGCAATGATACTCTATGCGCAGTTTGAAATGTTTATGAGGGCTGCATCTAAAAGTACATACGCTGACAAAAGTACACATATAAAGTGCATCTAAAACAGCTGACAAAATCTCTCAACCCTTTTGCCAGTGCTTCTTGGCATGGCGGGAGCTTGGGGAGATCACACTGAAGTACTGTGGGAACACTGCAATAGACACCTGCTTGATGGTTCTCACAATTTGCAGAACATTCCAGTGCCATATCATGTCAAAAAAAAAAGGAAAGAAAAATCCGGAGAGCCCCATCATGCCCAAGGCCCTGCTTTTCGTAACAGCAAGATTTGGCTCTGTTCCTCTCCCAGCTGGGATATTCTAAGGACACTCCCACGCTTCCCACCCACACTTGGCTGAGAATACACCGCCTGACATCAACGGGTGATGGCAAGCTACAGCTAACGAGACCTTTAGCTTCGACCAGGCCTGGTGGCCTTGTTAGAAGCAAACTAAAAAAAAAAAAAGGACTCCTTCAATTCTCAAACTGTGTGGGGAGTTGGTGGATACAGAGACAGGACCCTCACAGCAAGTGCAAATAATATGGTGGTCTTGTAACAAGGCACCTGGTGTGGCAAAGAACCCGAGAAAAGACCGGGGGTCCCCTGGGAGCACCGGCGCAGACAGCTGTTGGTGAGGAAGCGTGAGAATGGATGTGATCTCACCTCATACGCCCGCCATTACGCCACTGGCCTCGCCTGCCTTGGAAACTGAGCAGCGAAGCAAAGAGCACTAAGCCAGTGGCAGAGAAGGGGTGGCAGGGTCACCTTCCACTGCTGGTTACGGACGAGTCTCGTATCGGGTAATGGCATTCACCTGATTTGAAACTCCTCGCTTGGATCTCCTCACTCAAAACACAAGGCCTGAGAGAAGACTATGATATTAGGTGCGAGTTTGATTAAAAGTACAGTTTGGCAAAGTGATGGGGAGGGAACCCCATTACTCAAACCTGCATGAATGCATTTGATGCCAAGGGAGCGCTGCGAGGGGTGCGCCGCACACACTCGGAATGACTAATTCCCACTTTCCCACGAGGGCTCCTTTTGGAAATTATTAATATCAGATTCATGAGCCTGGACTCAACCTGAAGGCTTAATGATGTTGGCTGGAAGCGGCATGCTCACTGACGAGCCATGGAACCCCGGAGCGAGGTCAAACACCCCCCCCAGTGGGACGCCAGTGGCTCACCACGGGATAATCCCCCCCCCCCCTCCCCCTACCCCCAGCCCAAACCCCACATGAAAAAGGCAAACTCTCTCCAGGGCTCAGCTGGGATGCCTCGGTCCTCTCCAACACAAAGCTACAAGCCTATGGCCTCAGTAGGGTAAAAATAGAGCTCCCTACATTGCAGAGAGAGTGTATCTTTGACAATCAATGAGAGGTTACCGAGACCTCGGCCAGGAGAGAGGCAGAGGGGACAGGCAAGGTGAGCATTAGAATTCCACATATACCGTCCCTGATTAAGGGGGGTGGTGGATCAGACAAGTCAGGCATCCGCCGACTGGGTCATTACTAGAGAGGAGGAGGAGGAGGAGGAGGAGTGGAGTGTCACTGGATTGACATCGGGGATAAAAACAACAACTAATATTCCAAAGAGAAACTGTACACCATGATTCAACCAATCTGGACATTTAGTCTGCCACAGACAACAGTGTTGTTACAAACCCATGACATTTTTAGCAGAAAAGGGAAGCAAATAAGTAATCTATTTGTGGTCAGAACTCTTCTGAGTGAGACTTTTTTTCCTTGAAAATGATGCAATTACAGACAAGAAATAAGTCGCCCAGAACTACTGATATCCCTGCATTATGAAGAGCTCTTTCCAATAAACCACACACTTTCTAAGAACATACCAAAAAATAATGATCATACCGGTAATGATAGTTAAGCATTGATGCAAAACAAGTTCAATGCCAGTAGAAGGTAGGCGAAACATTCCAACATTTGTCAGGCTAAGCTGGCATTTTTGCCACATTATCACTGGTGCTGTTGCTATCTCCATTATGGATGAAGTTCACATTCCACAGTGAAAGGATTATCCTCAAGACTGAATTGTTCATTACAGCTCTCCGCAAAGATAAGATGGGCCGATCTCTCTCTGCATCCAAAGAGGGGAGAGAGATAAGCAGAGAGTGGAGGCACTCTGGATGGGGGTGTGGAGCAGGACCTGGGTTTTAGGTTGCATGTGTTCACCCTGTGAGCAGATGGCTCTTTTTGGAAAAGGCCCGGGCTTCACTCACTCACTTCAGGGGGAGTTTTTTTGGGTGTGTGTGTGGGGGGGGGGGGCGGCACGCCCCTGCCATCTCTCGCTTGCCCCCCCACGCAGAGCTGGAGAGAGAACGGCGCTAATCCATTTCCGCCATGAGAGCGTTTCTTTAATGTTATTTAATGAGGATAATCCGCAAGAGACGGGGCTCCTCATTTACAGTAGGGCTGTATGTGAGGGCCAAGGAGGCAGAGGCTGGAATAAAAGGGATGATTTAGACTCACAACAAGGCAGTACAGTGAGCACTCTCCTCTGTGCCAGGGAGGGAGAGATACGGGCAGACAGGACTACTCAAGAGATTCAGCGGGGATATGAATGGGGCTTCTGTCTACATGTCCTTTATGCACCAAGATAAACAAACAGGAGGAATTGCTCACCAAAGGACACAAAAGACCTTTCTTGTGCATCTTCCTCTCATAGGAGTACAGGGAGACAAGAAACTAAAACCACTATGGAGGGCAGAAACAGAACTTGACTCGTCATGACTTATACCAGTTGCTAATGATTCTTTTTCCCCTCTGCTCATTCAGTTATTGGAATGCTAGGGGCGTCAATTCTGAGGGAAATTAATGGCAAACCTGACATTTTAAGCCATAAGCTTAGGTATTTCTCCTTGTTAAAAAAACAATTAGACCTATAGCAAGATAATGTGTACTAGCCTACTACAGTGTTACACCTTCTTCCAACCAAGCCAACTAAAAATGCTGGCAATTCTATGGTTGTTCCATTTCCACATTTCCATGATAGACAATATGTTTTTGCCTTGGCTATTTGAGTTCTCCTGGTCAACCGAGAAGGCATCACCCTGATCAAACAAATGTTGATAAACCGGTTTTGCCCAGAACTTGTTGGGTCTAATATGCCAACACCATGTGTTAAAGGAATGCAGGAAACGAGTAGCAAATTGTTTCTTTTTAACGTTAAGTCTCTCAATGGATTTAGTAAACTAGCCAAAGTGACAGCAGCGCGATAGACGATTCAGTCCCACACAAGATCTGACGACGAACAACACGAACACTGTGCCACCGCGGCGAACTTTAAATTTCGTATGGAGAATTGTGTATTAGTTTGTCTGCTCGTTAGTCTAACATCACAGTATTCCCTAGCAATATCCACTAGAGCAGATGGTTACGAAAATAGAAAATGAGCTAACTGGAACAAGAAATGCTATTCAAACGAGAATACTTTCCAGTATGTGCATTTCTTGTCCGGAAAGAAGCATGTTACGCACAGGGTAAAAAGCATTCATTCAGAAAGAGGTGTAGGCTCTCAATGTTGAAAGACGGTGCATACGCGGATCTCAACTCACCTTGATTAAACAGTAGTTGCACAAACGCTCGCAGTCCGAATCTCAAATCCTCCCCTTTAAAACAAAAAATAGATCCCACGGAAAGATGCATGAAAAGTTCACATCTTACTCTTCGTAAAGCTCTGGGTGTTAACACAACAGCACCATCGCGTTGGAGCGCTGAGGACCGAATGGCAATCCTATGAAAGCCGACACGATGTGAAAGCTACCTAACAAAAGGCACCAGTAGATAACAAGGACTTTCTCCACGCCCAGGTAGCAGACCTCATGACGAATCCAGGTGTGTTGTTGAGTCTTGAAAAGCAACTGGCTGAAAGACACACCTGTGTGAGCTGTTCTCATTCGTCCTCTCGCTCTACAGGGAACCAGGAAACTGGGGAGAGCGGGATGAGGGAGAGACTCACATCAACGGAGAGCGGAGGAGAGGAGCATTATTCTCCTCCCCTTTTCTATGTTTCAAAGGGGGACCGTCTGATAGAATCGAAACAGACTGGGGCAAGATATGAGCGGAGAGAAGAGGATCACTTGTTTCTCCGTTCTCTCGTCTTGACGGAAAGACTTGCGATTCTCACCCATGTGTCTATGCACGCTATAATCGTACCGGTGCTTCCTTCACTTTCTGACCGTTTCCAACAAATCTTAAAGTGGTTTTATTTTAATCCAACACAGATTACTGTCTAAAGAGAGATTAGGGGCGCTTCATTCGTGCTCAAAATCTATTTTGCATCAATGTGACAGTAAATTTGCTTGTCTTAACTTTCGGCAGTAGACTCACGTGTCCACCCGTGGTGACCATGTTACATAGCCTAGATATTTTTGTCGTCTAGTGTGACATAATGGATAGTGATGCATTTTTAGGCCTAATCCTTATTGATTTGCTGAATTTCGTTATCCTGCCATTAAATGGAAATGCAAAAGACCTCTTAGTTTTGAAAGACTTTGCCATAATTTTAAGACAGAAAATGATGCTTCAGTCAAATGAGATTGTCAGGTCTTGACTACATTTAAGTGGAAAACAAAAGGAATCAAAATAATAATTTTCAGCATTTGTATATTGCCCCACCCCACTCTTTGGTCCGTAGGCTACTCCATGTTTGTTATGTCCATCAAGCACCATTCAACATCTAGTCTAGGGCCTACCTGATGGAAAACAGCTACTTTCCTCTGTGTCTCACTGGCAAGGAGAGATGGAAAAGTTGAGTACTACTATGTGTATAGTCCATATCCTTCTTACTCGTCATTGCATATTGAGATGTGGCAGAGCCTTTAAATTCATTCCAAAGATTCAGAAGGCTATAGATTATTAAGCTCAGTGCTCCTTATAAGAGGGCAGACAGCTCCACAACATGTCAGCTCATCAAAATTGTTGTTTGCTTTGGAATAAGGTCAAAGGAATTAACTTTGTCAATCACCTTAAACCTCAAAATGAACAAGAAGCAACTGACATAATAATCAAATAATCTCAAGCATTAACACACCAGCTTTAGTCTCATGACTATGAGGTGTCAATTTCCAAATGAAACAGCACAGCTGGACGCGACCTACCAACTATAAGAAAGTATAGCCTGTATTTAGTAGGCCTAGTCGTTTAGTCTACTGAACCTTTAGACTTTTGTAGCCAAGACAAAAATGCATTCACATTTCATTTACACATATTTCCATGAAACACATGAAAGCATTATTTTAAACACAATGCGGCTCTTACTTAACACTACCGAATCAGGAGCCACGTCAGTCTGTGGTTCACATACTGCCTGATATGTAGGACTGATTAAGAGTCCCCATCTCTGCCTGTACAAGTACAAAAACATTCTGTACTCATTTTATGACTATGTCAGTGGAATAGGCAGAGAGACACCCCAGGCCTGTCATGTGTGTGAGGTATGTTTTGAACTTAAGACGACTTTCTGCCCATTAAGAGTGGTTTTCCGAAGCATGGCCACACATTCCTGCATGGGTTCAACCATTAAGCCGGAGAGCTTTGGCAGGTTGGGGCTTGCACTGTAGTTCAGAGCCGAATTAGCCCAACCCTTACAAACCACTTGTCTTCCCGATCTCCCAGTGCTTTGTATGGGACTGTCTCTCTTGACGGCCTCGCCGTGTAGCTGGCATTTAGAGTGGCTTCCTGGTCTCTTGAGGGTTTTGTGTACTGGGTGTCACTTCCTAGTGTGATTTATGGCAATGCAAATGAGCCTGTCAGAGGGGAGCGCTGTCTGTCTCATCGCTGCCCCATGGGCCACTGAAAGCCATCCTGGCAACAGACACAAGTCTGTCTTGCAGTGCTGAAGCAGCTCACAACATATCAGAGTGGAATCACATGACAGGAAGAGTAAATGAGCGAGCCAGAAAGGCAGATTGGGGAATTTTTTTGTAGGTGTGTGTGTATGGGGAGGCGGGGAGGGGAGGGGGCTTATTGGTCCCCATACTTGGTGATGTAAACAAGACAGAAAAAATGTGGGCCAGCATCTAACCACAGTCAGAGAGCGTAAGCATGAGAGACAAACACTCAGTATGTGGTGACAAGCCCTCGGAGAGCACTGGCTTTCTCAGTAGAGCAAGACGGCAAGTGAGACAAATGAACTGGATATGGGTGATGAATGTGGCTCCTTCTTCTCAAGAGTGATGAGTCTGTCAGTTATAGTCCATAGATTACAATCTATTCCAGGTACAGGGAAGGAGATCTGAATATCATGAGGAGAAACGCAAAGAAGAATAACATTTATTTCATTTTGACAGTCTGATGTCTACAATTAGATTAAAATGCCATTCTAATAACATTCGAAATGTACTCTGAATAACCTTGACCACTGAACCACTGGTTGCTTTCATGCTTAGTAATGAGTTGAATCAGTCCTAGATTTGAGTTGAGAGCTAACTCTCCTGGCATTTAAGGGCTTGTGTCATTTGAGTGCCCTCTTCTGTTCCCACTGTGCACTGTTCAAAAATAAATCCAGCGGTCCATTTTTTTCTGAGCTGGATGCCAGTAGTTGTGTGTGCTCTCTCACTGCATACAGAAATGAGATTTGAGGTTTCAATTCATACATGACCCAACATGATCCAACAAAATGATCAAATACATAAGATATGAATCGCTATAAACTGAGGTATTCCAAAAAGGTGGTTCAGTAGCAAACCAGGGTTAGAGTCCAAGTGGTAAATCAGGTAATAGAAGAGCCTGGAGTCCTCATTGTTTTAACTAAATGACACCAGCAGGCTACTCTATTAGCAGGTTTGCCACTTTCAGTAGGTTAACTTAGCCAGGCTTATCACTTAACCATGTTCTTGGAATACCCCGCAGATGTAAACCAGGCAAGTTAACATATAGCCTATTGAGAAAATATTAATTGTTTTAGACATTGGGCTAGAGCTTTACTAAAGTTTACTTTCTGTCGAACAGAGAACATTTACTGTAGGTATTTCAATAAAGATTTCAAACATATGGGATGCTAAACCATCTGATATCTTGTTCTATTTGCATGTTGGAAATATATGCGAAGAGCAGATGGTTCAGATAATGTGGAACTCACACCCATTTCATAAAATAACATAAAAAAAAACATAAATAAAAAAGCAGTAGATTTCTGGCACTGAACTGGTATGTGTCTAGACTAGACAAAGATACTGTGTTGACATTAACCAGAAATTGCAATAGCCAATCAATGGTCTAGTACAGTAAACCTCCAGTCCAATAGATGATCCTTTTAACATGTTTTCTGTTAAGAAATAACCAGCCTAATCAGAATACAGCCTTACTCACTTTTCTTTCATGGTCAGAAGGAGAGTATCTCTGAAACATACTAGCACATGCTCACCTTCAAACACACACACACACACACACACACACACGCACGCACACACGCACGCACGCACGCACACACACACCCACACACACACACACACATACACACACACACACACTCTCACACACACACACACACACACACACACACACAGATCACAGATTTATTCATCAGTGTATTCCCTCCTGCTTTGCTTCGGTAAGATGCTTGGGCTTGGGAGGAAATATCATTCCGAGCAGTGCCCATTTCCACAGCTCAGATGATCTTGGCACAAGTTCCTGGTTTGGGAATCATGGCCCCGATGAGTAATTAAGGGAAGGAGTCCTCTAGAGTCCTGCTTTACTCCAAAGCTGGATCAGCCCAGTCAGAACTCAAAAGTCTTCCAGCTTATACAGTCCTAAAGCTTGCAATAATGCAAGACCTGACTAACTTTAAATTAGGACTCCCTCAACTGTAAAGAAAATAGCAGTGTTTACTAGTAGCTGTTTTTTGTGATGCTGCTCCTAGAATGTCAGCGGCCTAAATAAGTAGCCCTTCAGTTTTGTTTTGTTTTTTTTGGTTCTTGTTCTGTTCTTGACCTATGAACTAAACTGTATGATTGCACTATGACAAAACACTGGAGTTGACATTATCAAAAATTTCATCTTCATTTTTAAGGAAATCAGAATGTTATAGATTGAGGTCAATGCTGACTCAAAAGAGTTGACTACTTGGCACATTATGCACCTACATCATGAATTTTGCATGCCAGCACCCTCTTAATATTTAATTTGCTGATTGAGACTAATCATTTAGTTCACTCCACTCTGACAGCTATCCACTTTAACATTTTCTTCACCTTGGGGAATTAAAAAAAATCAATGCATAAGCTACTCGCCAAATCATTTTCCCTAATAAATCATGGAAAATCAGCAAGTGTTTGGACCAGGCCACTAAGCACTATGCACAGAGACACATGGTTCACAGTACTGGCTATGACAAATCACTGTGCATGGCAACAAAGTAACTCTGGTCTTGACCTTAGGATAATGTTGACAGAGAGGAAAGAGGCACCAGTTGGTGCATCAAAGGGAAGAGTCAGCTACCAGCCCTAGACTGGGCACCTTGTGGGCCCTTGCAGAGAGACTGGGTATTGCATGGGTGCCGCCAAGCCTCTCAAGCTGAACCAGTGCCATCGTTCAGCCATCTGCCACACTCTATTTTCAGCCACCAGCCTCACGCCTAGACTGAGTCAAAGGGGACTTTGAAGGGTTGCTTCTCTCCAGTGAAACTAGACATTTAAGTACTTTGAGATTTTTTATTTGAAGGATTATATCACCATCAACACATTTGGGCAGATTTCCAAAAATTTTAATTAAGCAACGCATAGTCAGTTGCTTTGGGCACTATAGAAAAGTAAGAGGCTATATTTTGAATTTCAATCTACATTATTTTTCTGCCACAATGGGTCTTAAGTGCCAGATTGTTACTAAATATGAGGAGCAGAAGCATTCATCAGAGATTAGGGAACAAACATGCTGTAATCCACTTATCTGCATACTCACCTGTCCCTGACTGCCTGCAATCCAACTAATGCAAGGCCCATTGGCCTGTCAGGAGCAGGAGTAAATCCTCTCCCTGGTGTGTCAACACAGGGAGCTTTCATCCTGCCACTGCTTATCTACTGAGCTCTCCAAGTCCCAATATCAATTCCCCCACTCAGGTGCGCCACAACACCCGGCAACAATGTTATGCTGGTAATAAGAAGTGGTGACACCACTGTGACTAGGAAGTCTGATGCTATCTATATGCTTGAATATGTTTCAGGTCTTCAAATATGCTCTTTTTGTAATAGAAAGCGATGGGGGAAGTGTGTAGTAATCAGAGTTACATACCCCAAAAGAATGAAAGCATACAGGGCATATCAGTGCACTGAGGTCAGCATAAGTCGTTGCATATATGCACTTTGTATTGCTAGATGGGGGTGGGGGAGTGAAGTTGAATGTGAATGTTACATGTCCATTTTTTGTCCCCCAGATCACGTCTTTGGTGTGCAGAATTTCATTTTACGACAGTAAACCTACCACTAAATGATGGACTCATAAAGGACCTGTAGCCTACTAGGCTAAAGATAAAAAGCAACATAAAGTAATAGGTAAAACATGCGTCAGCTTTGTTTGTTAAAAACTCAATTAAGATGGCAAGAGTCACGTCTGGGGATGTAAATGCATGACGTGCAACCACTTACAACTCTTAACGAACCATGGTCCAGTGAATAGGCTATAAAATTATACTGTACGTGAACGTCAGGCTAGCAATGGTCCCAACAAAAAGGAGAGTATGATGGATGACATTTGTTAAATGTTGAGTTTCCTAAGGAGACTTTTGGAAAAAGCAAATTATGTCACCTCTGAACCAAAATCCTGACCAGGGTTTTTGTTTTTCAATATACTGAGAAAATGTTCAAAAAATATTCAGACATCATGAAACCGTGGTACACAACTCAAAGAAGCACCTTATCAATGTGAATCATGCAAAGCTGATAAGTATATCATGTCCAACTTTAATTTGATTTTACACTGACAGAGTGCTGACAGAATGACAGGGCTTTTCACACACTTAAAATGATGTGTCATTCAAAGCAGTGAGCACAATGGGGAGCAGCTACCTTTTATGCTGCAAACAAAAATACCAGAATTACTGAATTATTGAGCTTTGGAAGTTTTAGCAACCGCAAATTACATGAACAACTTGACAAAATGACAACTTTGTGTTTTAATTAAAATGCAAATGAATGTTTTAGCAAGTTTTGTTGATGTATTATTATTAAGTATAAAAGCATCTGAGCAACAGCTATAAAAGTTTGTTTTTGACAAATTGACTTGATTCTGTAAGTGTTCTGTCGCTGTTCTTGGTGAGGAGCCCCCTGAGGTTTTTAGCAGGGTGTAACCATAGCAGCAGGTGCAAGAGCGCTTTATAACCTCAGGCATTTCAGAAATAGCAGTAAACCAGGAACATGACAGGACTGAATTTATATGCAGTATCATAAAAGTAGAATGGGAAAAAGTAGTCTGGCTATCGCCGGACCATTTTCAACTCATTGATGGAAAAAGCTATAGCCTAAATCTAGACATACCCTTGCGGTAGCTAATGGTTTTGCGATGAAGGTACGTCTTGAAACAAGCTATATCACTTCTCCGTAGTTGTCCTCCAAAGTTTGGTCGGACCAATCACATTGCATTATCCTTGTAGACAGTATTTCGGCATGCACTTGCGGTAGCTTGTCAGGCTACCTATTGCATGCGGGCAGATTGAAAGATAATCAGTGATTCCACCCCTTGGATTGAACCCAGTCTCTCAGTCGCAGCCAGACTATGTTGATATTATAGTTGATATTATATTATAGTATATATATAGAATGCATCTGTTGTGTGACGTCAGTCTAGTGCATCTAGGTGAAGTCAGGGCATTTACCCCGACTTCACTACTTATATCTCACACTTGATAGTAATTTTTACGTTGCTTCAGACAGGAGACCAGACCACACTCAGATGTAGAGTCGAGGAGTAGATTTTTTTCCATTGTGCAAAACAGGAGAGAGGCAAGATACAAAATGGCATAAAGCATTCGTGATCAAGGCGTCTCCAAGTTTAAGTAATCAAAGATGAGGATTGATCATGTCATAGTCATAGGATAGGCCTACATGCCAACCCAGCAAGACCCCTTGGTGCCCCACGTAATGACAGGACCAGAAGGCATAGCCTCCAGGAAAGAACATCAGATCAGAATGAAGTACATTCGATCAGTAATGACGACAATACTGTAAAGCCCACATCAGTAAAAAGAGCAATAGGAAAGCATATGGCGCCATACCCCACATATTACGCACATGGCAGTCATATCATACCGACAGATATAGAAAAGTACAGTGTCACCATGCCCTCTTTGGCCTATGAAATATAGAATAATGAACATATTCAGTTTTGCCACTCTCTCTCACACTTCAAGTGGTATTTCAGTGCACTTTTCCTGGTTGAAGGTCTAAACCACTGTGCTGTGTTTTATTTGTTTTGCTATTTCTAAAAATGTAAAAGAAATCATTGATGTCAAAGCCAATTCAAAGTTATCTAACTAGCAGCTGTCAGCTTTCAAAACAAAACTCACAGGATGCAAGTCCACCCATAGGCTTATAAGAGAAAGGGTTGGGGGTTGGACTCCTGAAATTGCTGAGGAAAATGGAAAACATCAGTATTTTTTATGATCTTTTTTAGAAAGACACAAGTTACGATTAGATTCTTTATTGTAGGCCTACTTTTTGTTGTTTGGCAATGCCAATATCAGCTACACCAACTAGGCCTAGGCCACTGGCGGAGTCTAGTATTGACGTAACTCAAGCCACGTGCCCGTGAGGTTGAAACGCATGCAAGGAGTTCCAATCCACTTTAGTGCAACTGGTTGCGTGAAAGGTCTTCAGGGGATCTGTCCCGGCTTTCTTGTGAGCTAACCATACAGTAAACATCAGTCCGTGATTTTATTTCGTTTTTTTTCCTCAGTGCAAACTTTTATCTACCTTCAAATGATATGACTGCCACCGCTCTGCAGAGTTGGATGTAACCACTCTTGGCCTAGATGAATTCCTCCCAAGGTTTCGGCTTTACAGTAAGTATGTATATGTCTGGATATGAGATTCATTTCATAGGATGACCACTTTCTCCACACTAGTTAAGTTGGTTTAGCTGATAGTGACTTTACATAGCAATTAGGCCTACAGCTTGTGAGATGGGGCTCTGTGGTCTGTTGCTGTGCATTCTAACAACTTAATTTACTGAACTACTAACCCCATAACTTTATTGAACTAGAAAAAAACTTGCTTATTAGCTCGCTGGTTTTGCTAATTTAAATGAGCTAAAGACGTGAATTAACCTTGCAGAAATAGCAATGCTAGCTTGTGACCTTGTAGCCTATCTGGTCTTGTGCTCTGAGTTACACAATTTAAAGAATGAAAAAAAAATCTTCTCACGTTTTGCTTAATTTACATGAGATTAAAAAAATAGCAGGCTTATCTCATCAGGTGAACCGTTTCAAATTATTTGATGCCACTACATTGAATCAACTAACATTCGCATTAACTAGCTATGTATCCCTAGCAATTTAGTTATACACAAAATCCAGGCCTACCATCATCAGTCCTCTGTCTGCATAACTATTAAGTAAACTTAAATGCTTAGGTGAGACCTATCACAAAAGAGTCAGCAAGGTTAGAAATTGTGTATTAACAAGGAAATGTATTCTAATTGTCGATGTGGAAATGATCGGGAGTACTAACTGATGTAGCCTATGTGGTTGTTCTTTTCTGCTCTTAGTTGCTGTTAGTTCTGCTGTTAGTTGTGCATGACGCCAACGGCGTCCCGGCTGCAAAATCCCCATTAACCCTTAATCTATATCTCCGAAGCGCTTTGTGCACAAATGTTAATTTGGCCAGCAAATAATTACAAACCGTGTTAAACAAACTAACTCTTGATGCAAGGTATGGTGTTCCAACTTCAAGCTTGTCGCAGAATCGTAGCACGGTAGCTTATGTCCTGTAGCGACATCTGGTGGTAATATCGTAAACTAATGAAAGAGGAAGTTGTGTAGTCTAGTTGTTCTGAAAAGGATATGGTTTTAAGTGGTCGGTTCTTTAGCAAGACATCGGTCTACAGGAATACACATATGTATGTATTTGAAGCAGTTGTCGATGTGCTTGTTGATGCTATATTGAGGAGGGTTAATGTAGAATGCATTTTGTCACACATGCGTTGTGGTCAATAACGTTAGACCCTTCTGAGTTAGTGTCATCCAGTAAATACAAGAATATATTTCTTGACGTTCAGAGATGCGCCAGTTTGTGTAAACTTACATTTGCGATGTGGCAACATATCTAATGAGACAATTAGGTTGATTTTGTTGGTATCCATAGATAAATCGATTTACCGATGATGCACTTCCTGTCTGCTCCACTCTACCCATAATGCAATGTAATGTGTATAAAAATTACGACTGTTTACAAAGTCTATTGAGATGTATACTGTTTGCATCTTTCTACAACATGCCTGAATGGAGTTACACTTTGTATCGACACTAAATGAGTGAAGTTTACTCACATGCATTGCTACACCAAGCAATAACCGTCATAGTAACATGCACGTCTATGATAAGCAACAGTCTCACTACAATGTAAAAGTCAGCTTTGCGCAGTGGCAGTATCGTAGCCTATGAGGTTTATCCGAGGCGCGATTATTGCTAGTTGAAAACTTTACCCAATACCCCGCCTTGACGACTTGAAATATAGTCGGCAATGGCAATTTTTGACGGTCTCTACGGAGACTGATCATATTGTCCCAAAATCAGAGTCAAGATAATGCAGTGACGTAGATGCATTCGACATATGGCTTTACGTAGTTCAGAGGACTGTAGTCAGACGTAGTAGTATGATTGGGCAGACAGTAGTAATGTGAAATTGGATGGTGAACTTAAAATTACATTCCCCCTCCCACCATATTTAAAGTGAAACATTGTTGCATAGAATATGTGCTACATCTACAGTAGATATTGCTGGTGCAAGACAAATGTGATTGATTTCCAAAGAAGACCACTAGAGGTCACTGTAAAATAGGAAGTGAAATAAGCTTACAAAAACAATTTCACGCTGGAAAATGTGCAAGTAGAAGCAGGTTTTGAAGACGTCATAACATTTAGGCCAATATGAACTAAATTAATGGGATCAATAAGGACAAATAATCCTATATCGTTTACCTCTCTTGCTTGTCATTGCACCAACAAATGAAAGATGATCATACTATAAATTAGAAAATGTGTGCGAATATGAATTGTGGGCAAATCATCAGAAATGTTCTGATTAGTTGTGCCAATCAGAATGACCCCAGGGGATGTCCCTTCAGAGGTACAAGAGGTTATGTCCCCATCAGCAGTACCCGCCCAGCATATTCACAGCCTTGCAAGTTTCAAGGCACATTGGCATAATCACATTCTCAGTCACACACAAACAGGCGTGATCCATGATCCTTAATCATGGATTAGATATTCCAGTGTGTGCGTATTGCATGTTTTTTTTTTTGTTGTTGTTGTGACTCATCTGAGTCGTCTTTTGGAATATTAATGTGCCAGGTTCTACTTGTTTGGGTGTGTGAGCAAGATCTGTGGAAGCTTGTGTCTCAACATTTTATTTGATGCTTGAGAAAATTCAACCTCAGTCAAATCTAAGGGGACAAATGAATTAAATGGGAACTCCACAAGCCCCACAAGCACAATTCATCAGAGTGTCTAAATACTATTTAAAACAATGTTTAATATCAATCATTAAAGGAGAAATCCAATGTGAATCAGTAGCCCTGTAGCCAGTAGCCCAGAAGCCAATAGCCCTGTTGTTCAAGATTACTGAATGCCATCTGTTGGAAAAAGAACCAGCAACATAGACCGAATGATTAAACAGTAACTAATGTTAATCAAATAAAAGTGAAATAAAACTAAAAAGTGAGTTGCTGTGCCCCATTCACCTAATGTTAGTTTCTGGTTCACTATTCAGCCTTTGTTGTATCAAAGTTTTTTATTCTTTTTCCTACTGACAGCACTTAGTGACCTCGCCTTAAAACTAATTGTTGACGTGCATTTTATCAGCACATGATATGTAACTGTTAGAACCTAAAGGTTACCCCTCAAACTTTAAATTGGATGGTGTGTAGGAATATTCCAAGGAATGTGACACAAATGTCCTATTCATGCTTTTCGTGATCTGGATAAAGACCTCCCACATTGTCTTACCTAACTGTACGTTCAGACCAACACCGTCAAAAGCGTCAAGAGCGCCGGAAATCATTCATTTTCAATGGAGAGAAGGCGTCA
>JASCQY010000118.1:17438421-17450865 GCA_030264315.1 Sardinella tawilis
GTCCAAAAGTTCGCGCATCATCTTGCCATCTCTCCCCATTGTGTGATTGGTTCCCAAATTCATGCGAAAATTTCGGCTGATTGGAGTTATTTCGGGAAAACTGGTGTTATGGATGTGACATTTTTGCGTTATGGATGTGACATAGTTGAACAGGTGTAAAAACAACACAACATGTTTGATGAATTGATGAAAATCAAAACTTTTGTGTAATGTAACAATTTATTACACCTGTGACATTTCCATGGAATTGACAGCCTTAAAAAACATAATTTCCATGTTGAGGTTTACTTTTCTGTGAAATTTCCCATATACTGTGTGTGTGTGATATATAGTATAAAAATGTGATCTAGTATAACTCTTGGCCAAAAGAAGAAAAATATGTGCATCAGTCTGCCAGACGGGCAGGGTCTGACATTAGCTTGTTTGTGTATGTTCCTCAGTGATTTCTGAGTCATGCAACGAGATGGATAGTCCATATGCCACAGCAAGACAGTATGCCTTTGTGCGAGTACTGGTCCAGATCCTGATGCTCTGCATTCTTCCTGTGGAGTTTGCCTTTGCCTTTGTTTACAGGTATGCTGTCTATGTGTGATCGCATGCTTTCCCAGAGAAGGTATTTTATTTGGGCTGCACAATTTTGATAACTGGAAGTCCAGGATGTACTGTCACCATAGTTATCAAGCCATCATTGTATTTTCACATAACGCTCTTCAGTATTTGTAACTTGATGTGTTGGTGTGTCAGACTGATCGAGTGGGCCCCAGAGATGGCTTCAGATTTGCAGTGGTTATGCAGTGTAACCTGGGACCTCTGTAAATTGATACACAATGGACCACTCACAAACCGGTATAACAATTTCCAGCTGACCAATATATTTAACACAAGTATGTGATTAATACTTCTTTTGGGCAGTATTTATAGAAAGACTGTTTCCCCCTCCCATTCTTTGCAGCACTGCAGTCCAACAGAAGAGCAGCGATATGTACTGCCATGAGGATTTACAGATGTGTTCCTCCCAAAGTCTCTCTGAGTGGGATATCTCAGATGTTGAACTGCTGTATCCAACTCCACCTGCAACACCTACCCTACCTACACCTCTCAAGTGTCATGCGGCATGACCAGTCAAACTAGCCAACCAGACAAAACACAACAAGACAAGACACATCTTGGCACTTAATGAAGAATTGGCACTTGAAATAAAGTGGTTCTTGAACAGTAATCATTGTCTCAAGTTTGTTAATTTAACACACTGTAAATGCATCTTATTGCTATGCATGTTGGAGCTATGGGCTTTGTCTTAGAACACAGCATCACCCCATTCTGTGGACCTTTATTCATTGTAGTTCATGCAGTGGTCACATGATCAAATGTGGGATTACAAGAAAGCTGCCCAGCGTGAGCTGGTTTGCAGTGACATCTGGGGGTTTGTATGCAAACAAGCATGAATCTCACTCATCTCTGATCGTCTGGATCTCTTTATCAAGACTGTATTGTGTGTGTTTTTATAAACCCACTTTGCTTCTCAAGGATATTTTATAAGGATATATTTTTTTAAAAACAATGATCATACTCACAAAATGACTGCCAAACACCCACATGAACTGAATAAACAACCTGGTCACTCTATTTACTGCAAAACAGTGTTTTAATTGACAAGTGAAATTTCAAATAAAAATGGAAAATAACATAAAAAATAGCACCACAAACAAATTGTGATCTAAAACCAGCTTACAGTTTGTTAATTGTACCTGACAATGATTATCTGCAAATGGGCTAAAGTTTAGAAGCAGTAAAGTGGAGTTAAACTTCCACAAAAGAATATCTTTATATTTAACCTCTATTTTACAGGGAATAAAATTGAGGACATTATTTGTTTTCAGTGCTGGCTTTTGTGCTCTATAGGAGTGCCAGGCTTAACCCCACGTTACCACTTTCATGACATAGCCCAGTGTTTCGGAGACTACCAATCCAGGGGTCCGTTTCCAAAAAGCATAGTTGCGTAACACCAACCACCACCCCCATACCCAACCAACTTATTTGCTAACTGGCGAGCAACTACGCTTTTGGGAAATAGACACCAGTATTATTTTAAGACTGATGGTTTTAGGCGATTCTTTAAAGAGCAATACCCAAGAGGCCTTGGCTGGTAAAACCATAAAAAAAACAGTAATCTACATTTTATTGTACTACAGTTATCATTGCATATTTGCATTAACTAAGAAATGAAAACACAATATTGTGTTGCACTTTGTCCTTGTAACATGTCACAGAAATGTTTAACAGCATAAAAAACTTTATGCTTGTCATTTGCTGTGACCAGCACATAAACAAACTCAACAAGAAACATGATCTTTTAAATAGTGGAAATTTTCCAGAGAGCACAACACAATCAAGTACAATTCCCTGATATATGGTAACATTAAAAATGTTGCAGTGCTAAACCAGCCACAAAGGAAACAAAACCGGTGTCTTTCCACCACCAGTATGAGGTGACATACAAGGCATCATGCCGATTCAAGGTAACATTACTTCCCTACTTTAAATGGGGGGAAAAAATCATTCATTAAAAAGGGAAAATTTCATTGTTTAAAATAAATGTTCCATTATCAAAAACCCAATGTTTTAAAAATGTCTGCACCACTCAAGGAAAACAAACAAAAAAAACTACGGTACTTCCTAAAACCGACTACTTTAAATGTAAGGTAGAAATTGTAGAATTCATACAGTTTTTCTGTAATATCTCTTGAAGGGGGGAATTGTTTCCAAGAGTCTTCAGCTGGTGTACTGAGGTTCAGACAACTGCAAAAGTAAGGACAGAGATGGAGTGGACACTGCCCCTCTCAGTCTTGGACATTGGCTGTCCCTCCTTCCTTCCAGCCTCCAGAGGACTCCTATTTTGTCTGTCAGGCTGGATTCCATGAAAACCCAGCATGATTGACATAAACGGGACCGTCCAGGTCTCAACAGGAGAGCACCATTGCTTATTTTTTGGAAACGACTCACAAGCAAACCTCAAATCAGTCTGGTTTCAAGCCGTTCCAGTTTCTGTTTGTGATTATGAGGAGCTTATGTCCGGGATCTGGTCGTCAAAGGTTTGAGTCATCCACCGGCCATCAGGTACCAGTCCTTCTGCTCCAGGAGGTGCTGAAGCCTGCTCTGCGGTCTCTGGAAATGTTCAGATGACAAACCGTCAATGTGGATGGGGATGTGGTTGACAACTTCCATCAATGTATGACTGCATGTTCCTGAGAAGCTGCACTTACCCGTCTCTGCGTTGGATGAGAAGGTGCAGTGACCGTTGCTCTGTCCTGCCTCGGCTCCGTTCCCCACGCCTGGCTCTGCATACTGCCCACCATAGGCTGCTTCATATCCTGGATCATACTGCTCCTCTTTCACAGCCATCCTCTTGGCATCCTCTGTGACCACACACACACACACACACACACACAGGATGTGAATATGTCTAACAACAATGCAAAATGCATCAACTTCTAATGCACAATCCCATCACACGATACTTACCTTTGGCCAATCCCAGGTCAAAGGAATAATTGATTTCTTCAACCTCTTTTTGCTTGAATTGACCCTTCAACTGGTCTCGTAATTCCCTTAGCTTGATGTAGAAGTGCACTTTGTCCTGGGCACGTGGAAACTGGGCACACCGGGCACTAGAGGAAGGCATGAGGTACAAGGCCTGCAATTTGTTGACAGAAAACCATGGTTAAAAATGATCATCAAAAGATGTGCATACTGAAAATACCCAATGTTTTTTTTCTTTGTTGCCGGGCCAAGATCGTACCGTCTCACAGTCAGGAATCTTTTGAGGTTGCAAGCCGAACTGAAGAGTCTTTGGCTTCTTTCCAAAGATCTCCCTGCAGAACATCTCAAAGATACCTTCAGCACAAGGGAAAATGGGAAAGAGATACGTAAGCACTGAACACACACACACACTTATTACTTAAAACATCTCAATACAAAGTGCAAAGCTGATTGAACACTTACATTTTCCATTGAACACTGCAATGAGAGGCTTGAATTTCTTTAGTTTCTCAACCAAAATTTTGCCTCCCTCCCTGAGTTCTTTGCTAAAAAAAGAAGAAGAAAAAAAAAAGATTGATAAACACCCATATAAGGACACTAAGAAATGTACTCCTCTAAATTCTTTCTTTGAATGGTTCTTCAGGTTTCACCTTGAGAGATCTTTGCTGCCCGGTGTGGCCCTAGCCACCATGTTGGTGAAACCAATTCCATATTTCTCGGGTAACGTCTCATCTGCCATATGATTGAGTAGTTGCTCTGTGAATCCAGACAGGAACAGGCACTTCCCTAGTAAGGGTAGGAGTAGGAGTAATTGATTAGTTTTTTTTTTTTTCCCCCAGATCACTGGAATATTTTATACAGAGAACATAAAACAAACAAACAAAATAAACTTACAGAAATGATTTCCTGGACCAGGGAACCACCGTCCTATGTATGCTGCCATCAGTCCAGGGTTTATTCCAATCTTCAGTGAAATGGAACAAGCAAACAATTGTGTTCATTTTTAGTAGGGCATTTTTGACACTTGATATTTTCAATATTCTAATAGATATTGAACGCATCTTTAATATTGTCTGCTTTGAAATGAGCACATTCAAGAACTCTTGTGAGGATCTACAGCAAAAGCACAGCAGTAATTCATGCCGACATTAGTGCTAAAGAGTTAGTTACAATGAGATATTGGGCAGACAGATGGACAAATGTTTTTTGAAAAGCCAGCTATCCAGTGAGTAATATATTATTAGATAGTAATAAAATAATTCAAAACATATAGACAACATGAGATACTAAATGAATGACTAATTTAGGTACTCTGCATCTTACAATCACATAGTCCAGATTTTCCCTGAGGATGTCTGGGAGTGTCTTTTTCATGACCTCCTCCTCACTCATGCCTTTGAAGCGATCCACTTTCCTCTTCACTTTCTTGAAGGTCTCGTCAATCTTCTCCTGACCATTTTCACCCTCAGTGGCCCCCTTATCCAGCTTGGCCTTTTTGGGCTTTGGGCCTGGTTTAGCTTTTGGCGCAGGCTTTTCTTTAGGTGGTGGTTTGGGCTTTGGCTCTTTATTTGCTGGACGTCCTCTCTTGCCCTTGGCAGGTGCTTCAGAGAGAAACGGCAGTTACTTACACAATTTCAATCAATCAAGTGAACAACACACAACTTGATTAACACTTCCTTATGCATTACTGACATAACACTATTTAAAGACACAGTGTGTAGGATTTTGAACTGAATTGCTCTATTTGGAAATCTTACAATGAGGCAATCATATCTACATAGGGAGTGGGTTCACTTGACTACATCCCCATGTTTTTTTTTGCAGCCATGAACGGACAAACTGGGGATCTGTTTCCCAAATCCACCACTTTCGCAGCTTGTGAAACAAAACACAGATGAATTATTGTCATTTGCAATTGCAATTTGTTTTTACAACCACCAAATTGTTTAATAGTTGGCAACTACAGTGTTGGGGAATGGATGCCAGGTAGTAGAGAGATTTTTGGTGTTTCCCAACATCTGACCATATGTTTTATGCCACTTGAGGGTATCCTGCAGGCTTGGAAAGAAACCCCTATAACCTACACACTATGTCTTTAGGTGTCTCATTTAAAGATTTATTAATCTTCATTGTTTATCTGAATCACTGCTCAGTTAAGAACATACCTTGCTGAGGGGCATGTTGGACTGGGACCTGTGGGTTGCCAGCCATTTCCATCATAGCCCCATTTTCCATGGTGCCCTCCATGTAGTGTGCACCGTTTGCCAGGTGAGGGTACTGTGCCTGTAATGTCTGCAGGTGCTGCTGTGCAGCCTGAACCCTGTCACACAAGAACACAAACCATTCACATGAACAACACTGACAACCTGTCTTCATTACCACGGCCCAACTGGAAAAGATGTGTCATTTCTACATTTTCTGTGAACCATTTATGTTGTGTATGAATGCAGTATTTGCTGACAAATTTACAGCAAATATTCTTACAGCTTAACAACAATCATCTGAAAAGAGTGATAAGAGATCAGGTTGTATGGCAGATCTGCAACAACCAATCCATCATTTCATTAAATGAAATGGTGCAAAATGGGCAATCTAACTCAAGCAAATGAATAGGTTGAATATTTATGATAAAAGAAAAAGCAGCATGTGATAAGGAGAACAAAGCTTTCCAAATTATGTAAATATAATAACGTTAATTACATTCACACTATGAATAAAATCAAAATGTTAGTCTAATGCATGGAAATGAACCCCAACACATTCGTTAGTAAAAACACAACCACCAAAAGCATCCTTAACAACTTTGCTCGTAGCATATGGCAACAATACGACCGTTTCCACGCATTTTGACCTATTTATGTATGCACAAAAGTCTTTTCCAAAGAATTTGCCAAATGGAGGGAACTCATCGATCCTTTGCCACTGGCTGACAAAGGGGGTGAACACTCACCAGTTTTGGAGATATTCCGAAGGGACAGGTACAGATCCATAATGCCTTTCTTCCATCTTTTAAGGGGGATGTCAAATTAGTTCATATACAGTGTGATATTGCAATGTTAGTGGGAATATGCTAATACTGGGAATGGATCTTTGTTTCGAGATCCTTTGATTAACGTATCAAATCGCTTACCAAGCTATTATACATTACTCATGACCAGGCAAGTGGGGTTTTACTAGTCCTGACCGATCTATGTTGTCTTGTAAGTAATTTATGACAACCATGCAACATATAATGCAAATAATGACCTAAAAAAGATTTAAATGTAAACACCGAGAGCCACAACATACAACGTTTACGTTAGCTTTAACTTAACGTAGCCTTAACGTCACATCCTCCACTGATGCTGTTCACTGTTAGCGAACCCAGCTAAACGACGAAATAGGAAATTAAAGGAATTACACTCAGGTATTTGCCCATTTAAACGACTGAAATATTTCAATAGCTAGTTATTCCTATCCCCAAAGTTTAAGTACATCCTGGACTACGCTGCTTTCCCACCAGTGGCATAGCGAATTGCAGAAATGAATGAGTTTCCATAATGATGGTGTTAGCTTGCATCAAATAGCTTAGCCTACGTTAGCTATTTTGTTTGCTAGCTGAATGATGGACGCCAAAGTGTAGAGAAATCATTATTGATTAAATAATACATACCGTTTCAGCGGTCGAGATTATTTGTTAATATACATGAACTAAATCGAGGTACAATTCCTTAAACTTGTATTAGCCGTGAGAATCCTGTGGGGACCGAACCAACAAAGAGGCTGCAAGGAGCACATCAACTTTGACACGAGGACGTACCAAGTCGGTCAACAGGGTATAATAATGAACACAAACCTCTTGTTTTTTGAAATTATATAGCTGTAGGGGCAGTGAAAACTAATTTTACCGATATAGTGCGTTGCATGTGTTTATTTGAAAATAACATATAAATCTTTTTTTCTCTACATATGACCGGCGAAAAGTAAACACGCACCCCCAAGCTCATCTTGGATCAATCTACAAAGACGTTCGAACTCGTGGCTTGCTTCTTATTGGCTACATTACCAGGCCACTGGATGCCGTGGCAGTGGCAAAGATGTGTATGTGATTTGGATTTGCACAGTAACTGATAATAATTTATCATTTTTAACTTTCTACATCTTTAACTGTTAGCTTTACACACTTACTTGCCACATGACATCTCTTTGATGGTGTATGACAATTCAAATTTAAGTGTCTTGTCTGCTTGACAAAAAATCTGGTTTGACATAATATATAACTGAAATGTACAGTTTATTTCAATCAGACAGTAAGTGAATGGCAACAAAGGTAGGCTTACAAGCCTGTCTCTGAGGTATACATAAGGAATATAACCATGGTGCTGTGAGACAGCATGATAGAAGCCAGACAAGATGACCATTCTCTTAGGTATACAGAGAGCAACAGTACCATTGAAAAGGACAGTGGTTAGGAATAACGCACAAATCCTATGTAAACATAGAAATGCTAGCCAATCAACATGACTAGCAACAATCTTGTTCCACAAGGCATAATTCAGCCTTGCACTTCAAGCGTTAGCTATCCAAACATTTGGATATTTAATCACAGTATAAATCGAAGTTGAAACAAGATATTAAACAGTTATGGTCCATCTTCATTGATTTCAACACAAACATTTGCCAACTTACATCAAATTCAGTTAAAAATACAGGTACTATTTCACTTTACATCTATGTCAAAGTTCAAATAAAACACTTTCATTCCATAAATAGATACAAAAAATGTAACATTACAAATGACATCCATTATTGTTACAAATCATATTGTAAAAGATAACAGCTCTGTTGGAAAGAATTGTATAAAATGTCAGGCTGCAACTGGCATTCTTCTAACCCCCTCTAAGGCGTCCACATGCATGACGAGGGGGCTTTAAAACAGAAAAAAAAGAAAGTCCATATTGTTTGGTGAAATTGCTTATTCATATCTTACAGCTGTGGAATAATCTACTGTATTGTATGTGCTACTGTGCTGAAAGCTGTGTGCAGAAGTAGATCCAGCATATGTTCCAGATGGCAAAGGATTGCCATTTTGGTTGCCATGTGCATCTGTTGCGTTAAAACAAACAAACAGTAAATGTAAATCAGTGGATTTAAAATGCAATAATTTGTGCAGTATATGACTGTTGTAAATAAATAGTATTTTTGGTTCTTGAGCATGTCTCCTTACCCATACTGTGTGAAGAATAGAAGCTGGTGCCTTGGTTTTCTCCTAACCAGGATCCACTGGCAGCCTCGTACCCTGGGTCTTGGTTCTCTTCTTTGATGGCTATCCTTTTAGCATCCTCTGTTATATTCAACAGTTGCGGGGAGAATGTTTAAATGTGCGAACACAGAGGAAATGAAAACCCTAAACAAATTAACCTGGTGTACATTTAGACAATAGTTAGGCCAATAATCAATTTTACAAACCTTTAGCCAAAGACAGGTCAAAAGAGTACTTAGTCTCTTCGATTTCTGTGTTTGGAACAACGCCCTTAATCTGGTCCCGCAACTCTTTAAGCTTAATGTAGAAATGCACTTTATCCTGAGCACGAGGAAACTGGGCGCAACGGGGACTTGATGATGGCATTAAATAGCACACCTTAATGAAGAAAAAAATAATGTCAGTCAGCACCTGGCATCCCCTTGTCTGACACACTGTAGCAACACTTGGTAACTTTTCAATGTGCTTTGTAGCTTCACACACCCTTCAATTGACTTTTGTTACTTGGGTAAAACTTTACTCGAAGGTCTTGACATAATTCATAAACATGGCACGTATCGTGAACATTAATGACATGTTTTTCATGTTCATGATTTTCATTAAGTATGGTTTGGTTTTAAGTTGACACTATAGCAGGCAATACAAAAACTGAATGACATTTAATGACAACAGTCATAAACATGAAGTGTGATTAACGTTCATGACATGAGTCATAAACATGACATGACATGTCACTCAAGGTGAGTTTTACCCAACACTCAAAAGTAATTTAAGTTTACGGAAGAGGAAAATCACATTATGACAGAACTGAAGAAAGGGAAAAAAACCATTTATTGTAAATAGAATATTAGTGTTCTCTTACTGTATTTGTGTCGGGGACTTTGTACGGCTGCAGGCCAAAGTCAAGATTCTTTGCTTTAATTCCAAAGATTTCTTTGCAGAAGATTTCATAAATACCTGTGAGTGAAGCAAGGTTAACTCATTAAAAGTAAAAATAATAAAACAAAAAATAATTCGAAAGACAGCCAGCTAGGAACTACATATTACCTTTCCCATTAAAGGCAGCGATGCTTGGTCGGTATTTCTTGAGCTTTTCTAGCAGTTGTCTGCCACCTTCACGAATCTCTTTGCTTGGCAGACATCAAAAAGCAACACATATAAACAATTTACTGTAATGTTACACACCTTGGACACAGTACTCCAAATGAAGAACAGTACTGGGGTTATAGGTTACAGGATGTTGTAATGTTTTTAAAAATGTTTAACCAACATTTATACATACTTTGAGAGGTCCTTGCTTCCAGGTGTGGTTCTCTCCACCATGTTGGTAAAGCCAATACCATACCTCTCTGGCAGAGTTTCATCATGCATGTAATTGAGCTGTTCATCAGTAAGGCCAGAAAGGAAAAGACACTTCCCTGATGACAAATGGAGCAGATTGAAACAACACATGTAAACGCATTGTAAAGACTGTACATTCAAATCATCTGTAAATAATGCATGAGATAAGTTACACACAAAAGTGATTTCCTGGATTTGGATAATGATGTCCTTTGTAGGCTGATAAAAGTCCTGGGTTGATTCCAATCTAAAAATCATTGTGCAACAAAACAATCAGTATCAGAGAAGAACATGAGAAACAGCAACATGTATGGCATATTATAAGTATGGACAAGTAACATAACTTACTATTAATATGTCAAGATTGTGGGTGATGACATCAGGCAGGGTTTTTGTCATTACTTCTTCAGGTGACATACCATTGAATCGATCAAGAGTTCTTTTTGCCTTCTTGGGAGAACTGTCATTGTCAGTCTTACCACCCTCTCGTTTAGGTGGTCTACCTCTCTTCTTAGCAGGGGATTCTGGCAGGTCATACAGAAAACCATTTAGATTAAAGTTCTGATAACATACCGGTAATTGCTTGCAGTAAATATGAAGTCAAGTGAGTCAGTAGTACCAAGTGGCGTATTTTGAGAGACAGGCTGTTGTGGCACAGAAAAATGGTACTCAGCAGGTTCCTGGTGGACAGTGAGTTCAGCCATGTCCTGCTCTTGTCTGACATTATCCATGTTAACGTTATAACTGACATTGTTCATTTGATGATAGTCAGTCGTTTCTGGTGTATGAAAGTATGGCTGGCTGGTTTGATACCTACAAGGAGAGAACATAAACAGTAGACTGGATAGACAGCAGTAACATTTCCAGCAAAGCCTCCACAACATCTCTCAAGACAACTCACCAGTATTGAAGATAGTCCGTTGGAAGGGTCATTGATGAATTATTTTCTTCCATCTTAAAGGTGTTTACTTAAATAAATTAACATTCATGTTGGGGTTATTCAGTGATACGTTATGTAGCGTCTGCAAGGTAGCCTACATAACGTTGTTCTCACTATGGATGTTCGACTGTCGTAATGTAAAGGCAAGGGCTAAGTATACATTCCATTCCTTTCAGGCGCTCTGAAAAAAACAGCAAGTCCAACAAACCAAATATGTTATCTAAAGTTTGCTTGCTAGTCTAACCATTGCGCTGCTGCTGATCTAATTCATTCGTGGTCTACAGCTAACATTAGCTAAAAGACTGAAACGACATCCGGATACCCGGCCTTTTCAGATGCAAGCCAGCTCGAAAACACCAAAACATTTACTATTGTATACACTTAACTTACACCGTAGCAGGAAAAAACGACTGAATAACATTTACCTGAACGCGATGTGACCAAAACCCATCGGGTGATTCGCTTCCAAAGACAACAGACAACATACAAAAGCATTAGATTCTTCTTCTCCTTTGTTATTTGTCTGCCAGTCTTTTCATGAACACTACCGCCACTCGCAGGAATGATAGAGCGGTACACCACCTTTGGGGTTGGTTATAGTGGCTTCTGTCAGCAACCAATCGGCGCCACCACAGTTCCAGGGAATTTGATCAATCATCTCTCAATTCAAGAAACCATACCATCCTAATAGTGATACTTGTTTCTGTAACATTGTTTCAGTGGCGTCTTGTATTCCTCTTTATTTCCTTTCAAATGGCATGCATCTACATCTTCAGCACACATGGTGGCGGTAACTGTTTGGGAAGGAAATGTGTGGATGAAGAAGTAATTGAACCAAATTACTTAGGGAACACAGAACACAGCATCATAGAACAACACCAAGTTAATTAAACGAATTAAACTGACGTTTATTTATTAATTTAAGAGTATATTTTATTAATTCAATGAAATTTAGATTGTAAATCAATCTAATTTCGCATGCAATTTGGTGCAAAAAATTACAGTACAGTCGAGGCAGTTTGCAGGTGTTTCTTTGCATTTTGCTTGTGTCCATCTCACTGCTGGTAGATTGAGTAAGTTGCATCTAACCGACTCTTACAAGGATGTGTGCTGTTTGCAAATCAAGCAACTTCGCGATAAAGGTCACTACCAAACTTTTCCCAGTTGATCCTGTAGTACTTTTTCGCGTAGAATCCATTTCTGCTTGGGACATTTTTGTATCACGCATAATTAATGAGATAATTAGCATATTATAATTAGATTTGCCCTGTCCATATTGCTGATGACCACTCTTCTTACTGTACATTAGACAGAAATGAGCCCCTTTGACAATTATTGCACACAATGGTATGTCTCAATAGTTGAAAAGTAGTTGTAAAAT
>JASCQY010000118.1:17450965-17477172 GCA_030264315.1 Sardinella tawilis
TGCCCCTTTGAATGGTGTGAGCACTGAGGAAAATACATATTGAGTTATTAAATAAGGATGCCGCAATAGGTTTTGTTCAGTCATGACAATGAGGACAGAATTTTAATATTTCGTTAAATGAGATTAACATTGTTTTGACAAGTATAGCAGAGACATTACAGAACATGGTTGTTCAGAGATAGTTAAGGCAATTGACCTTAAACCTGCACCTAACACTTTCAAAGCCAATATACTAAAAGCCATTGTATGAAAATAGAAAAGTCCAATTTCCAAAACAAAGTGACAACCACTCTCTCTCCTCCTGTGTCCTCCTCCTGAGGACTTTCCTGTCCTCTTAAGATCCCATCTTAATTGCATATATCCTCTCTACTGACTCAATTCAGGTTGTCTTACAAATTGTCAGTTGAAAGACCAATAGTTGGCCTAATTCTCAACTGCTTTGAATTAGCAGAACTCTTAGACAACCAGACAACTCATTACAACAGCAAACATTATAAACAAAAAAGTCAATCAAAACAACAACTGCTCGCCAAAATAAATAACAACATTGGGATGCTGGGGCACCAAAACCCCACATCATTACAGCATTCACAAGCTAAGGCAAAGATAATTACAGTAAAATGGCTGTATCTGATGTGAAGGTTGTTTATGACTATTGTGAAATCCTTGCTGTTTATACTGTGTATGTAACAAAGGATCAGTAGATTGATTTTCTGCTAAATAATTAATGAAAGATGAAACTTGAATGGAAAAGCAAAGAATGTTCTAGACCACCATATCACCTCTTTTCATTGTGAAATCAACATGGAGACTTTCCCATGCATTCAGAATTGCCATTGTGCTCATTTAGTCTCTGTTGCTTTATCAGTGACTCCCACACATGCCTCAGTTTCTCATTTTCTGATAACAACAAAAAAGTGACTCCCCCAAGAATGACACAACTTGGGGGAGTAAAAAAAAATGAGAGTAATGCAGCAGAATCACATCAGTATTTTGCTTGTTCCACCGCGGCTCCATGAAAGTGGCAAACGGTTAAGGTGTTTGTTAAAGTGTCGCAGGATCAACATGATGTTATTGAATAAGTAAGTAAGCACAATTTGAATGCAAACCCCCATCAGAAAGGGGGCTGTTGTAATCTTGTTTAACTTTGTAAATCCACAGAGGCTGGAGGGCTCCAGCTAGTGTTGCTGTTGCCTGTGCACCTTATCACACCATGCAGGCTGGCCTAACAGCCAAGTGACTCCGTCCAGATTATCCCCGACCAAGGGGTTAAGTGAGAAGCCTTCAAAGATCCCAATCGCTGCTCACAGAGCCCACAGAGTAGAAGGGCCCCCAGTGCACCATAGGCCACGCTAATCCAACGTGATTGAATGATCATAATTTAGATTGCGTAAAAATCAGCATCCTCCGTAGGACTGATGGGGGAGGTGTAGAAGTGTAAATGAACGTTAAGAAAGACTACGCAAATCACTAAATATGTCAAATACACTCTGCGTAATTCATTAGCAACATATTCTCTCTTTTCCCTTTTCAAAATGAGTAAAAGACTCACGAGAAAGATTTATTTCATTAAGTAATCACATCATCAAGAGGAAATAGATCATCTCAATTAGAGTACTAAATCTCAGAAGTTGCATACTTATAAATTACATCCTAATATATCACTGGCTCTTTAGTACCCTCATTCTGGATCTCCCTTCCAAGTGCTAAGTGTATTTTCTCAGAGGATATTGAGCATTGTTAGAGGGCCATCAATTATATCAGTTGACATCTCCAAAATGTATGAATGTTTAACAGGATGGCAAATACCCAGATGGAATCTCATTATTGATTGGACCTGTCATTTGTGTATTTAAGTGCCAACTGTGAAAAGTTTGACGTTGAAAGATGGACATCCATCTTTGAATTCCTGCAACCTCTGCTATTTGTTTGCTTCCAGTTTTTGCTTCTATGTTTCTATTGTTGCCTTACCAGCGCCAGTCATCTTCTGCCCTTTCTTTCTGTGGTCCTGAAGCAATGTGTTGATTGGCTAGGTTTGTCTAAGGTTCAGTCTGTGCTGCTGTTTGTCCTATGTTAACTGAGCAGGGACTGTGGGCAAAAAAAAACCAAAACACATGAATAGAAAAACATTGCTAAATGCACACAGTGAGCAGACAGTTAGTGGGGGAGAGGAGAAGCTGTGAGGAGAAATTTGCTGAAGTCAACAAAAAGAGCTTGGGGAAAGAGACGGACAATAAGCATATTAATGCATTCTTTGAGACAGTAGTCCTGTCTTAAAAGCAGATAAGAGAGAGGCATTGTGGCATTATAGATGGAAAATAACCAGCCGAATTTATAGGTTTTTCCAAATGTTTTAATCACTGGTAAGCATGTTGTGCACATTGAGAGAATAATGATGATAAAGTTCAGAGGAAATTGAGTGGGATTTAAATTAAGCCAGTAACACTGCTAAATGAAGGTAGCAAAGAACATTAATTATGACAATATAAAATGCCCTAAAGCCTCTTTAAAATACTTTATCTCTGTAATTAGAGGTTGTTTTCCTTCAGAGAATTTTCTGACTCTGACTGTTTATTTCACTTCCAACAGTGTGTATTACAGGTCAGTGATTATTATGTCTAACAGAAACTCTCAATGCCACCCGGTCAGTTGGTACAATAATTGGAAGACAGCCCTTACGCTAAAAATAGTAAAGTCATTTGCTATTTACGATGGTGCAACTGCCTTTAAAAAATTGTGTGTCATTCATAACAAATCCGTCTTAGCCCAGGCCTACATAAACTTCACTGCATTCCACACATGCAGATTTTTGCCAGTCCACTGTGCCAAATAACGACACCAGCTTCAGCCGCAGCACTACGTACACTGGGATTAAAGTGTTATAATATAAGCTTCAAAGCCCTTATTGAGCTTATTGGTTCCTCAGGCAGCTCAAGGAGATGCTGGAATCCCCTCAGCTACAGTAAGTGTGAGACTGGGAGATGGGCTCCGTGAGAGAATGCACAAACAGCTATTGTGCATCGGCACCCTTAGAAACACAATATAAGGTTAGAGATTCAGCTAGCAGACTCACTACAGCATACACTCACAGAAATGCTATTTAAGATCGTAGGCATCATATTGGGTGACACACGAAGAGCTCAGATAGCCTGGGAATATCCATGCTGCCTTGCGCGCTCGTTCCAAACTGCACGACAGCCTGGAGACCATAGCCAAAATTTTCGCATGAATTTGGGAACCAATCACACAACGGTGAGAGATGGCAAGACGATGCGCGAACTTTTGGACAAACGGAACCTGAAATCCCGTACGAGAAAATGTATAGGTGGTCCCCAGACTAAATCTCACTTGATATTTAGGCTGGTGTTAGCTAGGCTAGAGTTCAGATGCATAACTCTTCAAAATTAAGTTGCTTTAATCATTTCAAACCACAGTCTCAACAATATAATTAATCAAGCCAAAACAATCCAACTGGAGCAGACTGATTATACTGTAGATGAACTGTTTATCAAAATTATAAATAGAGCTATTTTTTCTGTCCATTTATTGCAAATTTACTTTTAATTTAAAAATGCATTTATGGTTACTAGTCTGTGATGTACAGTACTGTGTGTGTGGTTTGTTGTACAACATGTGAAAATAGTTTGTCTACCTTCCCTGAAATGTGAAGACAGAGTAATAAGCAAAGTACACATTTAGTCTAAACAAAACTATGCATTTAAGCAAACATATTAATTGGCACATATTCATAGTCTGGCTATGGCGACAAAAGCCTGTCTGGCCAACCTCACATACTATCCGACTTCTGAGAGACGGAATCTAATGTAAAGTTGTTAAGCCTGCTTCCTTCACCTGGGAGTAAAGCTTGCTTCTCATTGGTGCCTGAAATTCTGGGACAGGAAATGCAGTAAATAGGCAGCTTGGCCATACTGACTTGAACGCGAAATTCTGTGCAGTGTCACAGGAAGTATGGGCAAGCCCAGGCTAGGTTGAAGCAGGTCAGTCTTTGTTGTAAATAAGATGCGTTGTAAAAGAAGTCCACCTAAGAGACGTGCTAAATGTAAACAGAAAAAAACTTGTTATGGCTCAGCTTACCAGACCTCCAACAATATCTTGTTAGTGGCACAGGAAAAACAAGGTGGTCTCGAAAGCAGTTTGAGAACTTCACCACACCCACACGAGGGAGTCGGAACGCCTGACAGTAGGCCTATATCACCACCCCCAGTATCACCAGCTAGTCTGCCAGAGGAATCACACTGCCCGCCTCTGCCCCAGTGCTGGTCCACAACTCGGGAAAGGGCGCACACAGGCAAGTATTCATTAACATTTACGTTGTGTTGTCGTCATCAAGGACCAACATAAAATTTGGCACAGTGAGATAGGGATGCTAAATACATGATTCAGGTCAAATACTTATACTACTCCTACAATACTTTTATATGCTTTTGGACAGTGTAAACCTGTTAAATGGAAGTGCATTGGTTGAAAAAGTGATGCCTGTAATTATCCCAGGTACAGTAACTTGCATAGATAGTGTCAGGGTGATGGTGCGCAGGCACAACATTAAGTATACAATGACACAGGTTAATATTCCTTGCCCTGTAGTTCCCCTGTCCTCCCTGCGTCTCTGTGTCGCACCTCTGCGGCTGCTGTCCGCTATCATGTGGCGGGTGGCGGAGCAGCGCCTGATCAAACATTACATCAGACTGGAGAAGTTTGTCTCGGCCGTTCTGGAGGTGCTGCCAGAACTACTGAGTGCAGAGAAAAGGGCTGAGCTGCCTCTTGGCCTCAGAGCAAAGGTGGGGGAGAAGTGAACTTCATGCTACAATTTTCTATTCATATACAGTTATCTTCCATTACACCCAGACATGTCTTTTATGTGTAGTTCATTCTAGAGTTATGCCGAGATGCACCATCAGTGAATATCCAGACACTCCAGCCACACCTCAGCAGACTCCATAGCATCGCTGCTTTTGAGCAAGTATGACCTGCACTGCAAACATGCCCCATATTTGACCTCAGGCTGCCAGGCCCTCACATGATCCATTGTGACCTTCATTGCCTGTCTAGCAGATAATATTTAATTTATGACTTTGACAGTTACTGTGTTTACATGGGATTTGTATCTTGTGTAAATGTCTACTAATTCTATTTTACTACAAGAACAGGGATCCAATGGTAGATGCTGCAGTACAAGACTTTTGCAGTCTCATCCAAACCATTGTGACGGATCCTCAAGAACGGACAAAGTTCTTTCAGGTGAAAATCATTTTGAGATGCCTTCTTAACAGAATCACAGTGGGGATGTAGTGATGGCAAGATATTCACGATTGTCTGATTTTAGGGCCAGCTTTGTTGAATACTATTATCAGTTTACTCTGAAACATAGTGTAAATCAAATAATTTGAACAGCTCATTGCAGTGAGATGGCAAATTCACCTTAAGTGGCAGATCTCTATGGAAAACCAACAACGAGGAGGCTTGTTTATGTCTTCTCATAATGTGGGCACATGCTGTAGGGCTGACATCAGAGAACTGAGTACGATACCAACTGACAGCTGACGCTGCCCATGGCTTAGTTGGCCAATTCAATAGGTCAAAACGGCTACAAAATAGCTGTCAGAGGACAGTTAGTTAGTGTTATCTGCCATTTCGACAGCTCTAAGCAACAAGTAAAAGGAATATTGATTGATTCACATCAGATTTCTCCTTGAAAAGGATAAATGTACCTCCTGTTTTCTAGTGACATGACTTTTTTGGCTCTGTATATTTATGTAAATGTGTGTTCTGTTTGCATGGTCTCAGGACATCTACCCATTGCGTTACGGCCAGGAGTATGACACAGCACTGAAGTCAATGGTGTGGGAATTTCTTTGCAAACTAGAAAAGCTGCTGCCCGTACCTAGCTTCCATCAGGTGACTCATCTTTGAACACATTTCTGATTAACTTTTCTTTCTATGTCGATTTGAACCTCTTCTGATTCACTTACCTGCAGGGTGGTCCTAGATTCATGACTCACTTTCCATGACTTGGCAGTGACTAACTGATTTTTCTTGGAGTCAATGATGCCGTGCATTATACCCCACAATAATAAGGCTTTTGGGATAAAATAGCCCTGCGGTATGCAGACCTCCACTTTTTTCTACAGCATGCAAAAGTCACGTTCAGCGTTTGTTACCATAGAACTCAATTTATTACCATGACATGATTAACAATATATAGGCGAGTGGTGGCCACGTACTGAAAAATCTAAGTTGCTAAGGGCCGATTCAAAATTAAGAAAACCAGTTTTTAACCAGTTTCTAGTGAAAGATCCACTAGATCAGAAATTCTGCTGGCAGTATAAAATGTTTATGCTATATTATTGACAAATATGTCAGTACTGAAATTATGATGTGCAATGTAAATGTGACATTAGAATATGATCCATATTGCATTTAACTTTTAAACTTTGTGGCAAGCCGCTTTGGCCCTTTGGAATTGGCCCTCAGACCTCAGTTTGGCCAGACCTGACATGGGACATTTTCATTTGTTTGAAATTATAGGCTTTTTCCTGACATGCCCCATTCTGTTGGCACAGAGGTCACTTTGGAAGATTGTTGAAGACAGTGCCATGGTTGTTAAAGGAATATTCCACCCAAACATGAAATTAAGTCAGTCTCGTTCACCCCCAGACTTAAAACAGTAAAAAAAACCTGGTTAAAATCCGTCCAGGCGTTGTCCTGCTTTGAGAGCAGCATTTTTTGCCTTTAGCTTAGCACAGTTATTGTAAACTAAGGGAGCCACCTAGCATGTTAGCTGGCTCCCTTGGTTTACAGCAACTGTGCTAAGCTAAAGCCAAAAAACACTGCTCCCAAAGCAGGACAACGCCTGGACGGATTTTAACCAGATTTTTTTCACTGTTTTAAGTCTGGGGGTGACCGAGACTGACTTAATTTCATGTTTGGGTGGAATATTCCTTTAAGTGATGTTACCATAGCAAACTAGATCCTCTGCAACTTTTTGATGATAATAATCCACTCTGCTCTCTGTGGTAGATTTCAGGATTTCAGGAGTTAAAATTCCCAGATGTATCAAAGATTTCACTCTTATTTTTCCTTTGCAGGTAGCTTCTTGTCTTGATGAAGATGCCTTACAGTCAAAGAATGTCAAAGCAATAAACCCAAAAACACTGCAGAATTTCTTGCAATGTGTCAAAGATGGACTTTTTGATCCAGGTTAGCAATAATATATATTTGTTCTATCTGTGTATTGTTTTATCGCATATTATCCATTGTTTATCATTTGCTTTGGGTGGTTTTCCTTCTCCAGTGTCCTCATCTTCATCCATCAAGCCTAACACTATTCTCTCCACACTGGCTGCCACCATTACTCCATGTGAACCTGACACTGAGAAATGTGCATCAATTCCTCGTGTGCGCCAGTCAGTCAGTGGAGACGGACAAAGCGATGTGGATGGAGGCAGGGATGGGTTTGTGATGGAGGATGAGGATGATGATGGTTGTGGTGGGGATGGAGACCGAGGTGGGGGTGTGAATAAACATGATAATCAGAGAGATCCAAATAAGGAAGATCTGCAGGGGAAAACGGATGAAGGCACAAAATGGATCTTGGATTTGAAATCTTGTAATAAACAGAATCGGAATGGTGAGTGCATTAGTGGTGTTGGTGTAGTTTCTCTGCTGTTAACTTAACTGTGATTGTTTTCATTCAGTGTTCTATTCTGGAAGTTTGACTTCTCCGAGAAGATATTTGTAATTGACTGTATATTCAAAATGATTGTCTTGAACCTGCAGGTTGTACGAGTGATCAGGAGAACCCTGGTAGCAGCAGGAGTGAGAAAATGCCTCCAAGAGCTGCTGGAGGTGATTCTGTAGCATTTTCACCATACAGAAGATCCCAGGCGACAGCCTCTCAGAAGATCTTAACCGCTATCGGCCGTCTGAAGTCCCCCACCAGAGAGACTGTCTCAGTTACTGATGGCAGGGAGAGGAGTCACTCATGCTCTGTGTGTGGAACTGGGTTTGAAACCCAGTTGGATCTGAAAAAGCATCAGACTGTTCACAGAGTGCAGCAGCAGCAGCCTCATGCTTGCTCTGTCTGTGGAAAGACATTCAGGCGTCCGTACAGGTTGGTTTGTCACGCTCGTGTGCATACGGGTGAAAAACCATACGCCTGTTCGGTGTGTGGGAGGAGGTTTATGCAGCAGTCAGGCTTGGCTGCTCATCAGCGAATTCACTCTGGAGTGAAACCTTACATGTGTTCAGTCTGTGGCAAAGTTTTTCGTACCTCATGTGGGCTGAAGGCTCATACACGTATTCACACGGGAGAGCGTCCGTACAAATGCGAGTTCTGTGGAAAAAGCTACAGGATGGCAAGCACTCTGACTGCGCACAGAAGATCCCACATGAAAGAGAGACCTCATCACTGCTCGGTGTGTGACAAACGCTTTAGCACAAGCAGCATGGTAAAGAGACACATGCGCATACATACACCCTACGAGTGTCACTTGTGTGGAAAGAGATTTTCAGCTGCAGTCTCTTGGAAAATACACCAGCGTGCTCATAGATGAGACTTTACTAGGGCCAAGATGGTATGGACCTTTCGCACACATTTCAGGGCCACCATTGGAAGGATTTTTATATGAAATAAATGTTTTCTGTTTGAGCTACAATTCTGTTTTTTGGTTGGTTGGTATTTGCTAGCAAGATCTCTACATCCAAATATTTTATTCTTTGTTCACACTACAGATTGATTGTACTGTAAAATGCCTTCTGAAGTCATTTTGACTTGCTGCTCTGCCAGTGCCATTGTTCAAAAATGTCCATTTGTTGGATGATTATAATAATTAATAATAATTAATTAATAATCCAACAAATGAAATGAAGTGTTCTTTAATAAACGTGTGTTAAAACTGTGATTAATCCTGAGTGACGGCTTGATTAATGCTCACCTGGTCAGGATGGAGTTGTCATTAAATAACATCAAATTTTAGATTAATAATGAAAATATGAATGTGCCACAAAAAATGGAGCTTTGTCAGAAAGTCACAAGGAAAGCTGAAGCTGCATCTGATGGTTTATGACTAGACCTCACACATAACTTAACACATGACTTCGGGCCTTCATCTGTGTGAAATGTTTTAGACTTAAGCCAAGCTGATACGGGCTGATATCCTAACACAACGTGATCTGACCTGTAGTTGTATCCTTTTCCTGAGGGTGGCAGTAAAGTATTAGAGCCATTTCGCAACAACCACTATTAAAAGAAGAAGAAGAAGGGGTTTTTGCGTTATTCAAGGTGGTGCAAGAGCTCGTCTCCTCTGTGGTGCCATGCCATGAGTCTGTCTCTGGTTGTACTTTGTTAGCTATTTTAAAGAGTACTGACACAATTCTCGTGGTAAGTGTAAGTTTGGTTGTTGGTGGTTATGGGCTCACATATTGGAAACAGCATTTCTTATGTATCGCCAAATAATGCTAGCAACTGACCTAACGTACAATGCAGTGGAATGTTTGCCAGCTGTTTGATAAGTGTTTTCTTTAGCATAAAGTTATCTTTTTTTATCATTTATTTTTTGTTACATAGGGTACCTGATAAAAACCTCCTTGCTGAATAGAATACGCTCGTCATTTAACATGCCAGCAGGTGTGTCCTGGCCGAGGTACCTGCGAATGTTGGGTGCTAGTATGCTATCCATGTTTGCGGGAGCCCAAGTTGTTCATCAGTACTACAGACCAGACCTGGTACGCATTACCCAATGCAATATTGTTTTATAGTACAGTAGTAACGTTGTTGTAGGCCTAGATATGTGCAACATGACACGTGACCTGTTTTTGTGTTTCTTTCAAGACTATTCCTGATGTCCCACCCAAACCAGGAGAGTTGAGGACTGAACTGCTGGGGTTAAAACCAGTGGACAATGACATAGAAAAACAATAACATTAATTTCATGTTTTTTTTGTGTTTGTTTTTTGACTTGTATATATGTACAGTAAGTTACATATAAATCCATGCAAATCTGTAATCATAACTGCCTCTATTAAATTATTGTTAAATTATGCATGCTTCAGGCTCCTGAGCTCTTTATTTTCCCTGACAGGATTAGTTGGTGTTGTAGAACTTATTGACCTAATGATTCGATTTGCAGTCGCATGTCCTGTCACGCCATGTGCGTAGACCTAAGACTTGAAACTGATCTGAGAATATTGAAATCCATGTTTGAGGGAAAAAAAAAACCTTTTGTTTTATACCGTTACATGGTCATGACACATTTTGTGGCACTTGTGACTTGTATCACTTTTTAAAGGTGTGTTTTAAAAGATCTCAATGGAAAAGTAGCGTTATGATTCCAGTAGGCCTACTGTAGGTGAAGGCCAAGCAAGGCCTCTCAATCAGTAGTTCTTGGATGGTCAGTGGCTTATGAAGTTGCTGGGGAAAGTCTTTTCTCATGTATTCCATAACAATTTCGCTTGGGGAAGGCATTATTATTATTATTTAATCTTTAGCTGGTTGCCTCCTTAACAGAGTGATGGTCCCTTGCTGACAGATCAGATACACACCTCTGATGTATGCAGGGTAAGACAACTATTTTGCAGAGCATTGACACCTTTGTCTCGTGATGTCATATATTCCTAAGAACCCCCACCCTCTGCCTTTTGAATGGTATTGCTTGTTTAGGAAGAATTCAGGGGCCTTTAAAAATATCAGTCAACTTCAAGATCATCATACTTTATTTTATTTTTTTTTTATGTCAGGTGCTTATAATGGGATTAATGATGATCTGTTTTAGTCAAAAGAAAAAGATAAATCAAATCTATGCTTAAATGTACCCTATTCATATCACAATGTTTATGTGAACATGAATGGTCATGTTCATCCAAATGGCATCTGGAGAAAAAAAAAAATAATAACAGCTGTTTGAGATGTAGAGGGGGAAGTTTCTTTTATATTTTCCATTAGGCTGTAACTGTAACTAACTTTATGTAAGACATCAGTGATAAACAGAATATTCAGCAAAGGTAAACTAAACCAGACGTTGGTAAACACGGGTTGTCACATGACAAACAACTTGCAACTCTGATAGGTCAGATGTATTAGACTTTGCAGTGTGACTGGCTGTGGTAAATCCAGGAAATGACGTTTACAAAAAGTAGACGGGCTTTGACCCATGACGCGACCTGAATATTTTTTGGGGGCTTTGGCGTGTCCTGTCAGGAACTTAGAAGACCAATGTGGGATTCCGGACAGTAACAAGTGAAGGGCTGTCCAATTTGGAGAATCATGCCTCCCTTGTCGTTGCCCCTTTCAAAGGTAATCAGATACAAAAACAAGGATAGTTTACAAAGGCTGGCGATATGGTGCAGTGCCTTACATACAGACGGAGGAATATGGTCACTTGGCAGCAACAGATCCTCAAATAAGGCTAATTTTCTGGAGGTGACATTTGATTCGGCGCCTTTAGCACGGACCGCCCGGCAAGTGTGGGGACGCTGGTCACCAAGCATGTGTTACAGCTCCATCAGCAGCGAAGAAAGGACGAGCTGGTTGTGGTCTGCATACAACGAAATTAAATCGCAGACAGAAGGTGACGTTGAGTTTTATTTCTAGGTTTGATGCTAATGTCAGAAATCATCTTATATTTCATTAATGAACTTGGCTTGAAAAAGTCAGTGTTGCCATTTTAGACCTAACGTTACGCAGCTAGAATGACACAGGCACGCATGTTGGTGGCATTGGGGGAGGTTAGCATGTCATGTGCTGCATGCTTTCTGTCGTGCCCATCATGTTAACGTTAACCTAATGGACAGCAGTCTGTGTCCACGCATGGCACACCTGTGCCATTTTGTCTTGATGGTGTTGCTAATGCAGGACTATCTAGAAACCTCTGTGTATAATAAGAGGAAACGGGATGCGTGCAGTGAAATAGGGTAACGTTAACTGTTACTGTATTGGATATAGTCAATATTGTGCTTATAAAGTAATTGACTGACATAGAGGTGTAGTGGCCTAATGTCATGTTGTTCGCTCATTCTTTCAGCATTGGTCCCCGTCATATTAAGAAATTCAGTGAATCCAGACACCATATTTGCCAACAATGAAATGAGTCTGCAAGACATTGAGATCTATGGCTTTGACTATGACTACACGTTGGCATTTTACTCCAGTCACCTGCATACACTGATTTTCAACATTGCTCGTGACATCCTTATAGAAGAACACAGAGTAAGTATGGTCATCCTTTATGTTTACATGATCACACAATCATTATGGTGCTACATATTTCTTACAGAATCAGGAAATGGAAAAAAGGCAAAGCAAGTAAGGATTCCTTGTTAGGAATGCATAGGAATGTATATTTCACCTCACCATGTGCTTTTGCCATTGTTCCAGTATCCTGAAGGACTAAGGGAATATGAGTACATCCCCAATTTTGTGGTGAGAGGACTTCACTATGATGTGCAGAAGGTAAGAGGATTAGCCTTTTTGCTTTGCTCCGGTGATGTGTCTAATGTGATGGCATAGAAATTGTTGTTTGACTTCTGTATGACTTTGTTGGAAAATTGACCTATGGAATAGGCAATCATGAAGTCATACAGATACAGTATCAACAGAGCTGTACACTAATCATACACTGTTCAAATTTTTGGAATCATAGAGAATTTTAGTTTGTTTTTGATTAATCATCTAAATGCAGTAAAGTGCTTTTGAGTGTAATATCTAACATTGGCCTAATGGCCCATTTTAGGAAATTAATTTTCTCATTTTATCTGTTTGTTTTTCACAACTACACATTATGTTGGATAATCCTAGATCATCAGGTTTATTATAAATAATTATTATCGATTTTTAGCATACAATTTTTGTGATTACTTAAACACAGCTAGTTTTGTTGTTTACAAGGTACTTCTAGAAATTTGAGAAAACTACAACATAATGAAAAATAACGTTCTAGACGTTCTAGAAATGTAAGAACTTTGGGTTAATTATGAATCTTAAAAGAAGTTTTGGATACTACTTGTTGATTGTAGGCTTAAACTGGTCAGAGAGAAAGTGGGTTATTCAGCCATGCATCAGTGTAGCATTTGTTTCATAAATAACCATGTAGATGTGCACATAGAAATGAGCTGATGCAGTACCAATGTAGCCTGTGTAAAGTGTGTGTAATGTATATACAATATACTGCAAACTGTAGTTCAGCAACAGAGTCTGCTTTATATCAAGGCTGTTAAAGCTGCATAGAGATACTGAATATGTTCTTAACTAATCATTTCTATGATCTAGGCTTTGCTAATGAAGATAGATGCATTTCATTACATCCAGTTGGGAACGGTATACAGGTACATCATCATTTCAAACTTCATATTGCTATTGTTTTACTATTGGATGATCTACTGTAACTTGGAGCAAGTAACTACTAGTTAGAGTGTGTACCCTGTTGTTCATCAGTAGCTTTCGTACAACACTCAGTATGTGCATTTCCTTTTCAGGGGCCTTCATCCAGTACCAGACAAGGAAGTTATAGCAATGTATGAAGGCTCCCATGTTCCCCTGGAGATCATGAGTGACTTCTATGGCAAGGTGAGTTATTGGTTAATGTGGCTAATGGGTTTTTGTCTGTTTAGTCAGTGCCCTGTTACCTAAGAGGTGAAAGTAATGAAAATATGGAGTCTAAAGTTTTTGTAATGTTCTCAAGGATGAAGCTGCCTATAGCCTATCTTATATTGTAAATTAAACTGCAAGCCAACAAGAGTCAAGACTTAAACTACATATTAGGAGGCTAAAATGTTGATGGATACTCACTCCAGGTGTGCAAACTGCTCCCCTCATCTGTTCTAGTCATAAACCACATTAAGTTGCTATGCTGATTTTAAGCTCCTCTCCCCTTTTTAGAGCTCTCATGGCCATACCATGAAACAGTTCATGGACATTTTTTCCCTGCCAGAAATGAATCTTCTTTGTTGTGTTAATGATTACTTCATGAAGCATAACATCGATTATGAGCCAGTCCATCTGTACAAGGATGTGAAGGTAATGGTGATCACTCTTGCTTTATATCTGTTAGCTGTTGTGTGTATTTATGAAATATTTAGATGAATTAACTTCAGAGGATGCCCATAATCTACTGCAGTAAAGTCAAGTGATGAATAGCATTTCATTGGCTGTTGGCTGTCATAAATCAGTTAGCTGAAGATAAAAGCAGGTCATGATTCAGTATTTTTTTCTGCTGAGTGTTTAAGCTTTGAAGTGCTGTTATTTAATGTAGGGAGGGCTAGTCTGGCATGGCCATCTGTCAGTCCCCTGGTGGATATCTGCTCTCTATAAATCAGGAGGGAAGTCTGTTGGATATATGGCCTATATTTAGCCCTGTGGCCTAAAAGACTACATTTACTTGCAAATGAAGCTCGGCTCTCAAGACTTGTTGTAGAGATTGATTCAATTGGACTATTTTCCATCATCGTTTTGTACATTTCATTCTAACAAGAACACCATTCTGTTTTCTTTTTTTTTATTATATGTTCATGTGCCGTTTTCCAGGAGGCCATAGGAGATGTCCATGTAAAGGGTATAATGTATCGAGCAGTGGAAGCCAATATTGGTGAGATTCCATAAAGACGTGTTGAAGTAAATTCAAATCTAGAAATTCAGCGCAGAGTATGCTTGAGGAAAGAGATCTGTGTAATATTACAACTCTGTTCTTGACGTTTTTTGAATGCAGATTGTTTCTGTGTGTCAGCAATTTAACACTAAGGAAAGTACACAATTTCTTGGTCATTTTTAAAGGTTCTATAACTTTTGTTTGTAGAGAAGTATATCTGTTATGGTGAGCAGACCCATGCTGTCTTGAGAAAACTGTCTGAAAATGGAAAGAAAATGTTCCTGATCACCAACAGTCCCTTTGACTTTGTGTAAGTAAGAGAGAGTTTTTTTGGCTCTGATGATGAAAAGAGACGCTGGCATGAGATGATCACATCGGTCGTGTTCCTTTGTTGTGTTTCATTCACTGACAGTGATCGAGGGATGAACTACATCGTGGGGAAGGACTGGAGGGATCTCTTTGATGTTGTCATAGTACAGGCTGACAAGCCCGGCTTCTTCAACGACAGGAGAAAGTAAGCAATGTGCACCCTGGAACCGTGTCCCTTCGAGATAACATTAGTCATGATGGAATATAAACAACAGACAGGCAATCTTATAAATATAGAACTAACAGTAACTATTACCCCTCTCCCCAACAAACCCACTCTCACTCTCTCATGCACAGACACACACACACACACACACACACACACACACACACAAATTAATTTGCAGATTAACCAGACAAATAACCAGAGTAAAGCATGTTAGCTTGTGTTTTAAGTGTGTTTTAAGTGTGTGTGTGTGTGTGTGTGTTTGTGTGCGTTTGAAGGCCATTCAGACGAGTTACTGATAAAGGGGTGCTGCTGTGGGATAGGATCCATCGCCTGGAGAAAGGACAGATTTATAAACAGGTACCAAAACAGTTAAAAATGTAACCCATTGTTAAGTTAATGTGCACTTACAGTAGCAATGAATGATGCTATGTAGTCATCAATATACTGTATACCGTTGTTAATTATGTTCTTACCAGTAAATTATATATATATTGATCTGTATGTTTTGTCAGGTTAGGGTATTTATGAGTAATTTTTTACTTTTCTCAGGGAAATCTATATGAGTTCCTGAGACTTACAGGTTGGAGGGGCTCCAAGGTGCTGTATTTTGGTGATCACATCTACAGTGACCTGGCGGTAAGAAATTTTCCAGTTTGTATTCCATCAAATGCTCAAGGTAACGGCAGTGACTTAACCTAAACCAACGAAACCTTTCTCTCCTTAGGACCTGACGCTCAAGCATGGCTGGAGGACGGGTGCCATCATCCCTGAGCTGCGGAAAGAGATCAAGATCATGAACAGAGAGGACTACATCCACACCATGACATGGCTCCAGGGCCTGACAGGACTGGTGGAGCAGATGCAGGTCAGACTGAGAAGCTGAGTGAGAAGCTCCTGTGAGCTATGGTGTCGCTTCAGCAGTGTGGAAGTGTGAAAGTGTTCAAGCATGGCTAATGAGATCAGGCACGGGCTGTGCTGTTTAGCATACGGAAATATGAGATTAGCAAGTAAGATTTGTTATTCTGTCTATGTTGCATCAAATTTTCAGGTTCTTTTTCCTACAGACAGCATTCAGAGACCTTGAACAACAGGTCTGACAGATTCACACTTGATCTCTCTTTTAAAGGAGCTAAAATATATAAAAGGACCTAGAAAAAAAAACAACAAATTGTGAAGAAACAGTTGCGTTGTTATGTCTGTTACCGTTCCCAGCTTCTTAGATGTCATTGATATTGTTGGACAGGTGCACCGAGATCCAGCATCTCAAGCAGTAGTCCAGGAATGGATCAAAGAGAGAGAGCACATAAGGTATAGTAAATCAGATACTCTCGACCTGCAACACACAAAAAGATTTCTTTTTATAATAGTGAGTTACATTGACTGGGGACTTTTTTTATTTATCTTGGTAGATCCCGAACCAAAGACATCTTTAATGCTCAGTTTGGAAGCCTCTTCCGCACCTATCACAACCCCACATATTTCTCCCGCCGCCTCTCCCGTTTTGCGGACATCTACATGGCGTCCATCAGCTGCCTCCTCAACTATGACCTGCAGCACACCTTCTTCCCCAGACGCACTCCGCTGCAGCACGAGTCCTCCCTCTGGCCAGAGCAGGGTACTGCAGGCACACCCCCTCTAGCCTAAAGATCAGGCTGACTTATTCTAATACACATGCTAATCCCTGACTAGCATATTGCACCATCACGGTTCTGCCAGGTATGCTACAGGGAGAGAAAACAAGCACTCTGTGATGTTACTGCTAAAGGGAATGCCTTTGTTTTTCACATACATAAGCAAAGTCCAGTATATTGACTATTTACCCTGACATCTTTAAGGCTGTGGTCCCTACTGTAGGTCAGATAGTATTTATCAGTTGGCAGGTGTCACATAGAGCACGTTGAGCTCTACCCTGGCCTTTTTGAACTGACAGATACAGTTTATATTTTAGCACTGTGTATTTTTTTAGGTTTAGGGGAGAAAAATGGTTCCTAAGGCCTGAAGTATAGTGCTGTGAATGTGGTCTACTTACAGTGTGGATTATGTTAATTTCATCAACACCTTTCTGTACAGTATGCACCAAAATGTCTTTACAGACATTCTGAAATGACTGCAAGTTTCTTAACCTATGGCTCAGAACAAGAGAAAACTTTAGCACACTCATGAAGTCACCAGTCATGAAAAGGGATCAGAATACCGCTTTTCTTTTGTCTAACTGATAGGATTTAAAAACTACTCATAAAGCTGGAAGTTGGTAGGCTATGTCACGCTTCAATGAATTATAGACTTTTAGATTACCAGGAATGGTATTTTAACTTGGTAGCAATTACTATTTTAAAATAGAGGGAAATACAGAACATTTAGACTTGTACAAAATAACAGTGTTTTGGTGTAGATTAGCATGATGTACAACCTATGCTTTGGTGGTGTAAGGTGTATGCTATAAAGATACCGCATGGCTGTATGATTGACCGCATTTGCAGAGTATATCAGGCCCTTAATTATATAACTGGAACTTACATTTCACTTCATACTACCTGTACTTTTTTCACTTGTTTATTTCAGGCTTAAAAAAATGAATCTTTTCAGAATGCAAAAAAGGGTTATCCTAAGGCTACACTGGATATGTCACTGCACGGAAGTCAAAGTTGGATCTGCCAGAATTGATAGTCTCCACTGTAATCAATGGAACTGGCTAAATCAGATGCAACAGAGCAGTGAGCATGTATAGAAATACACCACCATTCTAAATGTATTTTTTGACATGATGCTTCTGTAATGCCTCTGTGACTTATTCGGTATAGCCCTAGCCTTAGTGTAACGTCAGAATGAAGCACTCATTTGCCTTTGTTTCTGTGGTGTATTTGGAAATAAGGGAATACTTGAAATCCTGTAACTCCACTCTTATTATATATAGATATGTTATGGGCAGTTCCATTGAAAATGAACTTTTTGTCACGTCCATAATGCCAATAAAGTGGTATGGTATAATGGGAATGATTACATGAAGTTGGAGAATTTGTTATTTTTGCCTGTAGAGCATACATGAGAAAAAATCACAAAACATTTCATGTAAGCATTCACCTTGTACGAATAGCAAGCCATTTTATTGGTGTTATGGACATTACTAAAAAGTGAATTTTCCGTTGCATTGCCCATATACATATGATCCGACTGTGTTCATCTCTCATGAAGCTTGCTCGGTGCTTGGGCAGCCTGGAGTGGGAAAGAATTTGGTCACTCCTTGATGTGATTGTGGACAAGCCATTTAACTTTTCTTCCTCTGGAAATGCCTTATGATGGTATCTCAAAACAACTGCACTCATGGTGTCTTTAGCAATGCAATAACCTGTTCTTCTGCAATGAAATGGCTAGACTCCTCAGCTTACAGCTTTTGCTTCAGTGTCACGCCTCACTGAGTCCCATATAACTATGACGATATTGTAATGTAACACATTTAAGCTTTCACTTGAGTAAGGCCTACTACCTATTTTTTCTAGTAGAATAGCTGTATTTTTAGAGAGCTGAAGTGGTGTGAGAGAGAGTGTGTGTGTGTTTTTGTGGTTGTAGCAAAGTTTTCTATTGGAATTGGGGACAGTAACGTTCCTTTCAAGGCTTTATGAATACAGATTAATCAGTGTTCTTTAAGGCAAAGACATGGGGTGAGTTTGTGAGTGTGTTTGCTGTCTTGCTGTTATTGCCATCACACTGTTGGTAGTTCTGCCATTGGGCTTAAAAGGATTATCTGCAGTGAATCAACATTTTTCCAGAGGGTCGATATGTATGGGAACAACAGAATTTGGTACAAGGTAAACCAAACGGCTAAACAGCAGCAAGTGCTAACTGATGAGGGCAAGGAGGTTTAGTTTTTATGTGCCCTCGTCAGTTAGCATTAGCTGCTAGTTTGCAAATTCGGTCTACATTGTACCAAATGTTGTCGATCTTATACCTACCAACAGTACTCTGCAGCCTCTAAGAACAGGGGTATGGGCTGATTGATTCCGGATTTTTCCTTTAAGCTATACAGTGACCAGGAATGGCGATAGAGGTTTGCAAAAACACTCACTAAAAACTCATCCCTGAGTAGTCAATATAGAGTTACACTGAAATGGGAGTCTTTGTTAGAGGCTTAATATCCTGGAGGATGACTAAAAGCAGCTTTGTAAATACATAGACATCTCATGTACAGTATATTTTGCTGTTTTGAAACAAAGTGTGGTACTGTAAAATAATATATTGTATTTATCTAGTGACAGGAGTTGCACTGACTGTGTTTTGTTCAAATGTCTTGCACATGTATTAGCCAAAATCTCAGTAAGCAAAAAGATTAGACTAGACATCATAATTTATGGTGTAAGAGTCGTCTTGTGTTATGACTGGGAAGACGGCTCTCAGGATATACGACAGTTTGCAGTTGGGCAATGAAATGCTTTTTGCCAGGAGTTTTTAGTGGGATTTGATATTGAAACAGAATGACCCACCTGGTCAGTATTTTACTTCAGATTGTAACTGGTCCTTCATTGTATATTAAAACTACTCTGCTTCTCAGTCAGAAATGTGAAAACGGCTGTGTTTTTGTTTTTTTTACTTTAAATGGAAAATATAGCACTCTTCATAAAAAAAATATCTGAAATACTAGGCCTACACATTGGTTCATTATTAGCTCTGGACATTTCTATATATGAAAATAAAGACTTCTCTGAGAAACAGACCACTGCTGAGATTAATTCATAGTAAGTCGTCCTAAAGCTCCTTTGTCATATTGGAAAGTAATAAATCAGATTGCACATAAGTGGAACCATGACAATCCTATCAGATACAAATCTGAGCCGTCCCCCCCTTCCTTGGGTATTAGATATGGACAATAACAAGATCACTTGGCCTGAAGCATGAATGAGGACTCGTAGTCTCTGCTTCAGAGCCTGCCTGATTCAGTGCTGTATGAAACCACGATGGAGCACAACATCACCTCGGCAGACGTAGAGCTATGGACCCAGGCTCCAGAGCCCCCCACGGTCTTCCCCCGGGTGGGGTACAGCATTCTGTCCTTCCTCATGTTCATCAACACGCTTCTGTCTGTCTTCAACAATTCCCTGGTGATAGCCGTCATGCTGAAGAATCCGCACATCCTCAACGCCATGAATGTCATCATCCTGAGTCTGGCTTTCTCTGACCTCATGATCGCTTCCTGTGGCTCGGCCATTGTGACACTCACCAACTACAAAGGCTACTTCTTCTTGGGGGATGAATTTTGCATATTTCAAGGATTTGCTGTGAACTATTTTGGTAAGTTACTTGTTTTCTATCAGTCCACTGTGATGTACAGTATCTAAAATGATGAACATTTAAGTACTGTATGTGTGCAAGGTGAAAAAAAATCTATTTTTGTCAGCATTAGTGCATTGGTAGCATTAGGTCATCTCACTGACTACTTTATTTTATCTCTGAGAGAATGTCTCATTACACTTGTGATATTTCCTATTGTAAGACAAGAGTTTGTGTTCTAGCACAACGGCAAAACACCAAAGGCCTTAGCATGATTCAAAGTCTAGTTCATGTAGCTCTACTGTATGAAAATACATCATGCTCTTGAAGCAGTGTGCACCTTGACCCCCCCACTGCTGTGTTACGGCTCCATAACCCTCTTGTCCCCCTGCAGGTCTGGTGTCTCTGTGCACGCTGACGCTGCTGTCCTATGAGCGCTATAGGGTGGTGTGCAAGCCCATGGCCGGCTTCAAGCTGAACGTGCGGCGCAGCTGCCATGGCCTGCTGTTCGTGTGGCTCTACTGCCTCTTCTGGGCTGTGCCGCCGCTGATGGGCTGGAGCTCGTATGGCCCCGAGGGGGTGCAGACCTCCTGCTCCTTGGGCTGGGAGGAGCGGTCCTGGAGCAACTACTCCTACCTGATCCTCTACACCGTCCTCTGCTTCCTGCTGCCCACCGCCACCATCATCTACTGCTACGCCAACGTCCTCATGCACATGAGACAGGTAGCTGTGTCCTGTGACTACTGCACACAAACACAACCACTGATGTATGACACAGGTGCTTCTGTCCTGTGACAATGGCATACAAACACAACCTCTTATGTATGAGAAAGGTACCTCTGTTCTGCGACTACTGCACACAAAATGGCTCCAATTTACCTTACAACTGATAGATAGATAGATAGATAGATAGATAGATAGATAGATAACTTGATTGATAGATATTGTATTTATCCTGTAGGAAATTCAAGGATTGGGATCTTCTGTTATCATTTGGTTTGAACTAAGACTAAACAACTTTTGAAGATTTTTCCACACTTGAAGGCTTATTGGCTTTCTGAGATGTTTCTCGCAGCAGTCTTTATTTTGCTACCCAGTGCATGTTCCCTTTGACAGCAGATTTTATAAGAATGTCTCGTCTCTCACTCCAGCTAAACAGGAGTGTGGAACTGCAGGGAGGCCGGTCGAGCCTGGAGGAGAATGAGCGTGCTGGCCGCATGGTCCTGTCTATGATAGTGGCCTTCTTCATCTGCTGGCTGCCTTACACGGCTCTGTCTGTTGTGGTGGTCGTAGACCCAGAGCTGGAAATCCCACCGCTGGTTGCCACCATGCCCATGTACTTTGCCAAGACCAGTCCTGTCTACAACCCCATCATTTATTTCCTATCGAACAAACAGGTGAGACCAAGGCTTATTCCCGAGTTTACCTTTCTCTCCTATTCACAATCACTCTATCTCTCTCTCTCTCTCTTTATCACGCTCGCACGCAAGCCCGCGCGCACACACACACACACACACACACACATCCTTTTCATGTTCATTCACTCTCTCTCTCACACACACACACACATGAAATTACAGTCACTGTTAGTATAGTTAACCAACTGACGCAGAGCGCATTCTCATATTCTCTCTCTCTGTGTGTGTGTGTGTGTGTGTGTATATGTCACCTGCAGTTCCGTGACTGTGCCCTGGAGGTTCTCTCATGTGGCCGCTACATCCCCCATGGACCGTCCCCTAGCAGCCTGGTGATGGTGACCCTCCAACGCAGCCGGATCACCAGCACCCCCAGCAGGATTCAGCCTGTCTGAGCACCAGGCTTACACCGTATCACAACTCTCATCATCTATCTTGTAGCTTGTCCAAATCTCCAGTGGGCAGATACAGTTAGGAGTATTTGTGGAGGCTCAGGGTGATGCAAGGAGAAAAAAAAAATTGATCCCAGTTATCACAGTTTTTACACTCATATACTGTATATTTGGTGGTAATGCAGAATGCTTTTTTCACTTATTTTTACATGTTTCGGTTGAGTTTCCTACACACACACACACACACACACACACACACACGCGCACACACCCCAATCAATAGCAGAGAGAGGTGGCTGGGGGCTAAGACTGTGAGTGTGCCAGTAGTGCCATCTCCTTGGGGCAGGTGATGAGAGGTTAAGAGCTGTGGGAGGGAGAGCAGCACAAAGCCCTGCTGCACCAGCTCATCCCATCACTGTGGATGACATGGGGATCAAATCAAAAATCCCCTGGCTTGTGCTTTGGCCAGTGTTTCAGTTCCACGAACATCACTGCTGTTGTTTTGTCCATTCATTATTACTCCATGCCCAATTGGGATGAAACCTTTTTCTTTTCAAGTTGAGAGTATGCATGTGTAAGAGTCCTTGAGATGATAATTTTGATCTTTTTTTATCATTACATTATTGTTCATTCTTGAATTATCTGAATTCTTCCATCTTTCCATCATTTCACTGCAGAATTGTTCAATATAAATTGTCTATACAAATATCCATCTAATTAAATTCAATTCAACTAAATGAATGCTAGAACAAGCCAGGTTCAATTTTCAATTCAATTCAGTTTTATTTGTACAGTGCCTTTTAGACTACAAAGCAATGTCTCAAGGCACCTAGAGAGATACACCGAAGTAGCCTAGGCCTATATTCAAACATTTCAGTGAAACAGAATTCAGAAAAAAAAACACTGAAAAATAAGGTCATGACCTACGGCAAGAAAACATAGATGAATGCAGGCTGTATCAAAAGCTGTAGGCCTATCTTATCCCAATTGGTCTTTGCCATAATGTGTTAATAAGATCATTCCAATAAACAAGGAGTCGCCTTTAAATGTCTGATTGTCCTTCTACATGTAGGCCTAACCCAAACATCATATTGTGTAAGACGCACTTGGTTCCCTGTGGAAGACAGAACATCCAATTAAAACCGCCCCATTCTGAGATAATAATTGCTGTTACTTCATCAAGCACAAACTAGACCTTGTGCAAACTTATGAAATTCTCGAGGAATTCCCAGGGGGTTTCCAGTGCGCAGCAGGGTGTTAATTGAAAAATTGAATCACATCCGTCCGCAAGGTCTACTTTGATGCTCCCACAAAGTCCGACTAACAAATGTCATTCAAGTGATGGATGCCATTCCGAGTCTGACCTGTTTTATTTTAACCTGAAATGCAAGGAAACGTTTCACATGTATTTGAGTTTTTGAACATATCTATGCGCGTAAAGTACATCGATGTAGCCCTCACGGTGACAAGTTGCGCGTTATTGTTTCTCACTTTATTCGTCGGTATTGCAGCGAATTTGTTCGTGGCATGGGCTGTACGTAACCAAAAATCTCTTCAAACTCCAAACAATGCATTGTTAGTCAACCTCGCTGTAATAGACTTTTTACGTTGCGTGATTGATTGTCCGCTGATTTTGGCGATATTTCTAAACGGAGACAGCATCGATAAAATTGGATTTTCATTGTGCAACGTGCAATTTGCTTCCTTTGCCATCACCTGTTGCGTTCAGTTGCTCACACTGGCCAGCATCAGTGCCGAGAGATACCAAGCCATAGCGCACCCTTTCAAAACAACTGAGCGGAGGAAGCGGGTCACCATTTGGATTCCTTCGACTTGGACAGTAGCAATTATTCTCTCTATTATATGTTTACATGTCGCGAAGGACTCACCAGTGTATGTGAGGTGCAAAGGGCTGGATGTAAAAGAACTCCTGACGTACGATACATTTGGAATGTATATTTTGATTCCACTGTGGGCTGTTTGTCTGGTAATCATCATTGGATTCTATGGTCGCATCTTTATACTAGTTAAAGCTCATAGCAGAAAAATATTTGATAAAGGTACAGTGCTGAGTCTTGGTGACAAAAATAAAGCGAAGAGCACAAATGCAACAGCAGGAGACGATAGCACGATAAAGGAAATTGTTAAAATTGTGCCAGAAGTCACTGTCAAGACGGATGTTGCTCGTGCGCAGGAGGATCATACTTCTACAGATAACATACTATCATGTGGACAAAAAAATGCTATGTCTGCGTCCTCTGAAGTAGTCGACCAGACGTTGGATAGACATCCTGAAACAAACGATATCTCCAGGGTTCTTGCTGAAAACAGCAATGAGAACAACTTGACACAAGCGCCTCCGTCGCCGAACAGAGGACTTGTACTGATAGATCTTGAGAAACCCGTGGACGAAGGCAAACTTCACCCGCAGCCTTTGACCATGTCCGAAACGGCTAATGTTCAGCCATTGGAGGAAAAGCAACCGGACCCCAAAACAGCACCTACAGCGCCTGAACCCGATAACCAAGGCGATGTAGATGGTGCTGTCTGCATGATGCCGCCGCGCTTTAACGCAGACAGGGCCAAGAAAAACAAGGAGAGCAAACTGGCAAAACGTTCGGGTTACATAATCCTAACGTTCCTTATACTCTGGACCCCATTCGTATTGACCGTCCTTACAAATTACTTTCTCCGCTGGTCCAGCTCCACAAGCGTGAGTAGCCCATTTCTTTGGGGCAAATTCTAGGCTGTACAACCTTGACGCGCTAGAAATGTTTGGGGAGGTACAGTGGCCGCAGTCATCCTGTGTAGATTTCAGTGAAATGAATTTGAGAGGGCATGTTTTATCCAGTTATTAACTCAGTCATCTCTCACCTATATGAAAATGTGTTTGATACATAATCTGCTACCAAAAAAAGGCCGTTTAAATGCGAATATACAATGGTAGGTTGTAGAGGGGACTATATCATATGCTACAACAAGCAAGGCAGGAAATTGCACGTTTGTATTTGCTATTAATAGTAATTAATAATATATTAATAGGCCCACTCATTTCCTTGATTGCTAGATTGATTTCCGCAACTTTTGTATCTTTCAGATGGAGATGGCACTGGAGTTGGAAATACTGACCATCTCCCTGGTTTGCATGACATCTGCGACCAACCCAATTACATATGCGGTAGTAAATCCACAGTTTCGCAATGAATTCTACAGTCTTCGATCTAAACTTAAATCCACGTGTACACCAAAACAATAACCAAATCATTTACAGCAGGACCTAACATGGATGCTTCATAATGCATTTTTTATTTAAGTAGGCCTAAGATGTTTCAAGTAAAGTGAATTTGGTGTTGGGCAATGTTCTGGTGTTAAAAATGAGGCGACCCGGTGCTGGTGGATTCACCACATTTCTTCAAGTGTTGATTAGAACCTGGGGGTTTCACAATTCTCTTGAGATTTGCCAACCAAGCCTCACTATTCCTCCTTTCCGATTCCACAATTATTTCTCTCTATATTTAAATAACATTATTTTAGATGGAATAATGGTCAAAGATTGCAATGACATTACTGTACATGTAGGCTACAGAATTGTATTTTGAGGGAAGATCTGTAAATAGATTGGATGATTGGATACCAATGGTATAGGCCTACCATAGGATATTTGTAAGCTCTCCTTAAGCAGAATCTTGGAATCACTGTCTGTCTTACAGTTTTTCTCTGTTGGTTTGGCTCATTTCTTGAAACAGAAATGACATTCTTAGAACTATAAGATCATTTGGCCAAACAGTCTTGCAGTTCAGCACAACATTACAGCTCACTAGCAAAAGCGCATATCTCTTCCAAAACTGTTCACACATGCTTCAATACTAGATTTCTTTCCCATGTAAAGTGTCAGTACCATCAAAATTGCAAAGATATTTCTCAATTGCTTTGGCTCATTTGCATTCACTTAGTGCTTTTACCAAAACTAAACTGGATAGTTCAGCATAACACCATGGATGAG